>JAEMPF020024769.1:0-29030 GCA_022496165.2 Catalaphyllia jardinei
ATCTATAACCGCAGTTCAAATATGAATTATTTCATATACACTTTACAGTGTTGGAAGGTATTTAGTTTTTGTTAATAGTTTCCGTCAAGCTGCACTTTCAGAAACCTATCTCCTCCTCGGTCATGCGATGTCCAAAGTCAATATCAGGTTTTATACCATGCCATGGATAATACAGTAAAGGGGATAAGTTTCTAAAGAAACTGTGGTGCTGCGTCGGTGAGAGTATTACAAGATAATTTGGTTTTATCAACTGAGTTGATAATGTGAATTGGCCACCAGAGATTCGGAAGCTGACGTTTCGAGCGCTAGCCCTTCGTCGGAGCGAATCGAGGAATTGTGGGTTGTGTGTGGTTTATATACAGAAATATGGAACTACGCTATTGGTTGGTGCCTAGCAACGTGAAAAACAACAGAATAAATTAGTTGAATGAAAAGCGTTCGTTGATACCGTGAGGATTAAGAGTGCCGATTTGAAAAATAAATTTTTGTTCTAGAGTTTTGCGACTTTCTGCGCTTCCTTGATGTAGGGAGAGGCCGCAGACTGTCATATGTTGCGTAGAATGATTCGGCAGATTAAAGTGTCTAGCGACCGGTTTAGATGCGTTTTTGTCGTCTTTCTCTACGTCGCGAAGATGTTCTCGAAATCGGTCGCCTAGTCGTCTACCTGTTTCGCCGATATATAACTTTTTGCAAAGGGTGCGAGTTATACAGTAGATGACATTGGCTGAGGTACAGGTAAAATGATCAGTGATATTAATGGATCGCTTGGGTCCCGACAATTTCTCAACGTTGCAAATGAAAGGAAATGTTTTTCATCGTACGCGTGCACATTTAAAAGTTCCGGGTTGTTCACTCGTTTGAAAAGCACTTCTGACTAAAAAGTTACCTGATTCCCTTTACTAGGGCTAACGCCCAGTGGGTTATTCATGGGTTAAATTAGCAATAAAATTTACACTTCAGAGTTAATTCTCTGTTACATCATTTGTGTTCATAATGCTACGCGGCACAACATTGATATGTACCCTTACTTTCTCTTCGCCGCGATTTACCAGCTAAATCGACCCCGATTTCTCTGTCCGACCTCGTAGCTCAGTCGGCAGAGTAACGGTGGATCTAATCCGGAGGTCGTGGGTTCGATTCCCACCGAGGTCAATAGATTTTTTCTTTACCTCGCGTGGTTCCCTGATTCCCTTTACTAGGGCTAACGCCCAGTGGGTTATTCATGGTTAAATTAGCACTAAAATTTACACTTCAGAGTTAATTCTCTATTACATCATTGATAGGCTTTGTTATACAAGCGAAAAATGACCCTACATGGCCATTTTTGAACAATGGCGCAACAGCTTCAGAACACACGAGGGATTTGTCGAAGTTTCCGATTAGCATGCGGGCGGGAAATTTATGGACGTTCGCGCCCATTGCTACTGCGCATCTCTATTGCGCACGCTATTCATTGATCACGCGTGTGCCACGTCATTTTCAAGCGCGCGCACCGAGTCGAAAACTCAACAAAATACAGAGCTGATGACCTTTGCGTTATCTTGGTGTGGGAGTATTTTTGTTGGATGCTCGGTGACCCCCACTTTTGCGCAGTAGAGCATTATCCGGGATAGTTGAAACGATAATCATGAGCAAATCACATGGCTGACATATAATCCGGGATCCACACGTTGCCATAAATTTTCTATTTGCTGTTTTTATTTGCTTTTGGATTCATTCATCAAGGTCACGAACGGAAAGAGATCAATTTGTGTTTGGCTGCTTTTATAGATCCACCGCTTGAGAATTGAGATCACTTTCCACGTGAGAATTTTTCCACGATCTTACGCACAGACGGTTTCGAGGCGCAGTTGACTTTGCCATAACACAAGTAGGTAAGTAGTTCTAACACAGGGGGCCCATACAAGCAGTGTGTCTGTTTATGTTCGAAATATAAAGAAATGTATGGGAGGATATCGAAGACTCTTAATATCGTAAACTTATATCGAGGAATGTCTAAGTTAAAGCTCAAAATAAATGTAAACCTACCTCAGTTGTTGTGCATTGTCGTTTCTGGAGCTCTAAATGGCGAATTTGAGCGATTTGGTGGGTTTTGCGTTGCCTGTTACTATACGTTATAAGAAGGAGACAAGGGTGGAAAGCTCGTTTTCGACCGATCCATCGCGAAGCCGATTTTCACCCAGAAATTAGAATCGCCCGGCGTCTAAATCGAACACCAGATAAACTGAAAGGTTGACGCTTTTTCTCGTGGCATTCAATCCAAAATCCATTCAAAATCCAAGCGCTAACCGCCAAATAATTTTCGAGAAATGCAGTTTTCGAAGCGATCAGCATCCGCGGCACAGATTTCGTGTGCCAAGGAGCAACCGTCACTCTGTTTGCTCCACACTGATTGGATGAAACTTAACAATGCCCTTTTGTAAATGCCTCATGTGGAAGGAGAGACAGGGGCATATTCGTGCCAGAGATTCATCTACTGACTAGCCCGAAGTGAGGCTTATGGCGCGTAACGGAAACCCGAGACGACGACAATCCTCTTTGGATTGGATGGGATCGGTCGAAAACGAGCTTTCCACTCTTGTCTCCTTATCCCGGGGGGGTACTCCCTATAATGGCCTATTCGGGGAGGCTCCGCTCGAAAGGGGTACCTTTTTCAGGCGTCAGGTATATAAAAGGGTAGGGATTTCACAAGTTGAGGTATATAAAAGGGTAGGGAAATCGGTCATTTATGTATTTAAAAGGGCCTTTAATTATAATATTTCGAATAGACGTCCCTTATGGCTGTATCAGTTTACTTATTAAGCACTACGTGAAAATGAGAACGAGACTTCCGAAAGTAGATACGTGAAAGGGGTACCTTTTTTCAATAAATGGTATATAAAAGGGGTACCTTTTCCGATCAAATGGTATATAAAAGGTGAAGGGGTTGGACCTCGGGGCGGAGCCTCCCCGTATCAAACTTTGTTAAGTACCCCCCGGGCTTCTTATAACGTATAGTAACAGTCAACGCAAAACCCACCAAATCGCTCAAATTCGCCATTTAGAGCTCCAGAAACGACAATGCGCAACAACTGAGGTAGGTTTACATTTATTTTGAGCTTTAACTTAGACATTTCTCGATATAAGTTTACGATATTAAGAGTCTTCAATATTCTCCCATACATTTCTTTATATTTCGAACATAAACAGACACACTGTTTGTATGGGTTCCCTGTGACTTACCTACTTGTTTTATGGTAAAGTCAACTGCGCCTCGAAACCGTGCGTAAGATCGTGGTAAAATTCTCACGCGGAAAGTGATCTTAATTCTCAAGCGGTGGATCTATGTACAAAAGCAGCCAAACACAAATTGATCTCTTTCCGTTCGTGACCTTGATGAATGATTACAAAAGCAAATAAAGACATAGCAAAGAGAAAACATACCTACTTGTTTAATGGCAACGTCAACTGCACGTCGAAAGTGAAAGCGTCTGACAGCGTGCGATTCTTAAGTCCAAAGTGAGGTGTGGATACCACAACTTTTTACCCGTTCGCCAGCACTCACTTTTATATTGAAACTACTAGTTTTATACCATGCCATACAAAATGCGGCGACCAGCACAATCAATACAACATACGCGCAGCGTACGATGGGAACGCTGAGCTAAATAACGTCGAGTATAGAGTGGTTTCCTGGATTCAGACTGGCTTTGTTTTTTTTTTATGGTATTAATGGTATTAATGCTGTTATTTGCTCTTCAAATATGGTAAGGGTATGTATATCTTTTGGGTGGAGGCTATATATCGGAGGGTTTTTCATAAAACAATTATTCCACCCGCGCTTGTTGGATATGAGATAATTACAGCCAACTCTGCGTCGCGGGCCTCGTTATCTCATATTCATCGCACGCTCGTGGAATAATTGTTAATTATTATTCATTTAAAATATTTCCCCGTTTCTGATTGGTTGAAACCACACGCATAATTCACCATAACCAGCTGCTGTTGACCAAATATTGAACCAATGACGTCAAAAGTGCAGCCCGATGTAAATTATTGAACCGATGACGTCAAAATGATGTCAAAAGTGCAGCTTTCTGCAGACTATTGAACCGTAGACCCAGTAAACCTGGGGACGAGGTTGCTTTATAAGGGCGAAATGGCGAAACTCCTTTAAGAACGGAGAAATATTTTGAGTGAATAATAAAGCAAGTATTGAATTGGGCTTTCGTAGAATATGAAGAATTCTGCATATCTCGGAGAGTGTTATCCGCCTCGTCCTTCGGCCCTCTGTGGAAAACACCCTCCTTGATCTGCAGAATTCTTCATATCCTACTCAGCCTCATTCAATTATTGATAAATATTTTCAGAGCTTATCCATCAATAAGATTACTATAATAACGCAGTATAAACTCTCTTTCCCTCAATTTAATCATCGTCAATTATCTCCGGTTTTCGGAATGTGTTTAACAATCATCGTTATAATATGAACTGAGTACTTTACAAAAAAGCGCACACTGTCATTGACTACTTCAAAGTCATATGACTTGTAACAATAAAGTTGCTTCCCACAAATCGTCTTTGAGCGAGTCAGTTTGCAAAGTCTATGACGTCAGAGAGTGACAGTGCACTGTTAGCTGTGCATGTTGAACGAATAAATAAATTGCATTCAAAATATTTCCCCGTTTCTGATTAACCAGCCGCTGTTGACCAAATTTGGGAAAAACTTTGTGATATTGAACCGATGACATCAAAAGTTTTGTCATATTGTACCAATGACGTCAAAATGGCGTGAAAACTGCAGAAAAAAACCTGGGGACGAGGTTGTGTTATTCTTGGTTAGTAGGAAAACAATGAGCGAAATGGCAAAACTCCTTTAAGAATGGGAAAATATTTTGATTGAATAATAAATCAATTATTGAATTCGGCTTCATATCCTACAAAAGCCGAATTCAATAATTGCTAAATATTTTGAGAGGAAGTCTTAGCTGGTTTTCAGGTAGTTCTTCTATCCTGGTCAAATTGGAATTTTGAGTGTTTCATTTTCCAGAGAGAGGAAAAGCGAGGACCCCAGAGATAAACACTCAAAGCAAGGCGAGAACCAAGATTAATTTCAACGCACATATGATACCAAGCCGGAATTGAACCTGAGCCACATTGGTGTGGAGGTGAGCTCTATCTCACCACTGCACTACCTAATGGTGTCTGCTGGCATACAAAAACTTTTCACTTTAAAAACAGTTGACTGTTTATTTTTGTTTTGAAATTCCAGTGTTTGAGACATTGAGATTCAAGCGAAAATATTGACTGTTTCCAAGAGACCATGACCTCATTTTCTCTTGCTGTCCGCCTGCACAGGTAACAGTTGGCTGATTAAAATCTTAACAACGCCGTTTATGACTTCCACTTTCTCATCGAACTGAAAGGAGAGTTACAGCATACTTTTACGATAGGATAACACACCAGACAGGGCAGAAATAGAGAGAACATTCCCAGAATGCCCCATCTGGTTACACACTCAGTCCCAGGCTCTTCACACGTGCAAGGCGAGTCGGCCCAGTTTCTCTCGACGTTTCTGTCCTTTGTACAATGATAAAGTATAGCTTTCACACAGCACATGCAAGAACAACACTCTAAAAGTCTTACTGTGTCAGGTTTCATCGACAAATTAATGTGGACATTTTTTCCACGGAATTCCTCTTCTTCTATATTTGTCGTACTCGCAGACCTGGTTTGAGCAAGGATTCCATTACCTAGGTTAATTATGACGTCTGCATTGCCTGATACCGCTTGATATCTTCCCTTCCCTGGATAGCTGTTTCCCAGATAGGAAAAGTAGGAGAGCTGGGGCTGGTCTGTAGTCGGTTGTTGTCCTCCTATCAAGTCAGTAATATAGCCTCTTTCTTTGTCCCAAGCGCACTTCCACGCCTCTGAGTTCGTTTCTCGGCTTTGTTTTGTCGGCTTCTTATCAGGAGTAGATTTGCATCTTCGGAGCGCTTCTTTTCCTTTGATTTTCTTGCGTTGTTCTCTTTTTGCCTTTACACCGAGAGGTCGTTCCGCATCAAAACATGTGGGAATTTCAGATAATGAAGATGATCTCCGGACACTCATGATACTAACACTCCGTCTGTGGCAGTTCACTGAAAAATAATATCAGGCGAGTATTTGCCAATTAAGCCCGTTCGTCAAGACAGAAAGATTGATAAATTGGTTTTGAGAGGTGACGCTTGTTACCTAGAAGGACTCCTACATAAAAACCGTTTATGACTATGATCGACGGGGTTGTTTGTCGGAAACATTCAAAAGAATCCCAAAGAGAAAACAAGATCCTGTTTGCGGGAGTGACTTGTACCAATTTTGAAACAATTTTGAAACAACACATTGTCTCCTGTCTCTTTAATTTCTTTCAAGGTACCACAAAAGCTCCCGCTGTGGATTTTTTGAGGCTGGACACCCTAAGAGATACCAAAAACGCTTTTTAACCCTTAGCAATAAAATGCACGAATAGCACCCCCTCCTTATTTATATGAGAGTCCCCACTCCCAAATTTTTTAAGAAGCTAAAATGTCTTATATCTGGCCATAGATTAAAGATAATGCAGGAATACTGTTGTATACTGGACGGTATTACATTGCATCTACATGATATTATTTTCGCCTTTGTCAGATTGTGTTTTGTATGTCATGCAATATTTAACAATTATTCCACGAAAGCGCGTTGGATATGAGATGATAGATAGCCAACGAGGCGCGTAGCGCTGAGTTGGCTATAATCATCTCATATCCAACAAGCACAAGTGGAATAATTCTTTTATTAATTAAAAACGCCCCCCAAATATAGACTAGACTACAATTAAAATAAAAAGGCCAAAAAAATCACGCATATGCTTGCCATGTTTGTAGATCATGGTATAATGGCTCATAACCCATGATAACTAAGCCAATGAAAACTCTTGAATTGCATTATCCAATGATCCAGTTTTTAATAAATAGGGGATATACACGGTGGCGCGATGATACGAAATTTATTTTCGAATGGAAAAAACAATATTTAACGAAAGATAACTGTGTATTTTTTTATCATACAGACAAACCAACCAGGAGTCCATTACTAAGAGTCTGAAACTCCAATAATAAGCCAATGCAACGGCATTTTTACAGATCAATCTATTTTTAGATATTTCCCCCACGAAATAGGCCAGTTTCAGTCTACATGAGCACGCTTCGGTGAGGATAAAACTATGCGGCCTCACGTGAACATGTCGACATCTCGACATTAGTCCGTGCTAATGACTACAATCTTGGTTACTGAGTTTCCTGTGGGGATCTGAATTCGAGATAAATTCAAACTAAAACTAGATCGGTCTGTGAAAACGCCGTGACAGGAATATGAGGTAGTTGCAGGCTCCTAGTGATGGGCTCCTGAACCAACTGATTGCGTGAACAACAGTGAAATAGAGGGAAATGGCGCCAACAATATCTTCACTTGCGAGGATATCGAAAACACGCCACTCATTCCCGGATGTAGTTTCGATAAATTTTACGACGGAAGTACTACGATTATCAGTTGAGTAAGGCGTGACGAAAGTTTGATGACCATTTCCAGTTGCCGACATAACGTCTTTGGAAGCAAAGCGCGCGAAATTGCAGGCGACGATATTATTACCATTGGAAAAGAGGAAAATTGCCCTGGCAACATCGTAACTTTAAGTCCAACACCTCGTCTCCAAAGCTCGTTTGCGCCTTCGCAATATTTTTCAGTAAACAATTCGCGTCTGTTTAATTTAAAAAATGGTTATGCACAGCTTTCTCGTGGCACACCGTGAAATTTCAAAGACATGACAAGTGGGGTTCCACGGGACATCACTCGAAAGCGTTGTATAACTGTTATTTAAAGCGGTATACGAAAATTGAAGATGAATCCATTCAGTTTTTCAGCGGATGAACAATACCCCTGTTTATTAGTTTATGTTAAAATAATAATACTTATCGAATTGGATCCAATCAGCGGCAAACCAGGCATGATTTTCTGCGTAACAATAACATGGAATAGCATGAGCGGTAAAAAGCGCCCCTTAATTCTAGTCTCAATAACCAAAACGACGAGCTTGGGGACCGCTATTTTTCTCATTGACTAATCATTCGCATACATGTTTTAACATTCCGTCATCTGTAAATACTCAGGAAGAGTAATAGAGCCCCTTGAATTATCAGAAATATTAGGCGTAGCGTTAAAAACTGAGGCCATAAGTATATGTTACGCGACGAGCCGTTCAGACATATTTTGGTTTTTGCACATTGTTGGCACGGCAGCCGTAAAATATTTGTTAAATCATTAACTCTAGTCCATCTGTAGAACATCTAAAATTCAAAAACTACATGAGCGAATGAATTTCAGGCCTCGAAGGATTACAGAAAAACAAAACATTGTTGCCGATGCCAATACTGGCAGAAGTGAATATATGCGAATACTTGAAGGACTTGCTAACATGATAACTTCAATGTTAAAAAAATGACGAAATTGACAAATGAAAACTTACCAAGCAACCTTTCCACTAGCTCTATGAGCAAAGAACTGTTGCGGAGAAAAAAATCAGTAAAAAGAACTTAGTTTGAGCGAGTTACAAAGCAAACATGCTTTGCAGATTAAATTGTGGACTATAAGATTTTTTGTTTCAGGCTATTTTGAATTGACGTACTTAAATTTACTCATTTGCGTCATCGTATTTCTCTCATCTAATTTGCATTCGAGATTTTGGCCTCAAAATAATGTTATTTTTGCCGAAATATGCAGGCCCACCATAGCTGTTTTTTGTTTGGTTAGGATTTCTTTAGCCTTTTTCAATCCTTCGAGGCGTACTTTAGTGTTGTAAATCCAGGCGAAGTCAATCGATAACCCGATTATCGATAACAATCGATATCAATCGAAGATTTATATCGATATAGTAATCGATGAAAGTCGATGAAGAAAAAAAGATGTGAGTTATCTTTTTTTATATATTTTATTTTTGCTTAAAACACAATTACGAGAGCAATACAAATAATAACATAGTTAATCATAACAATTACAATTTCCTCAAATGTGATTGGTGCATAAACTGCTGTATTTTGCTCTAATTAATCTGCAAAGTGGTAATCGGACTGTGTGATTGGACAGTTGGCTGTAATCGGACAGTTACATGAGCCAATCAGCTTAGGTCCTCTCCGCTAAATCCACCAATCACAACACTGATTACAATCAAGTCTTCGGTGACTGTTTTGAAAAGAACTTGACAGCCATTTTGCAAGCTATTCTTCATGTTTTTTATTACGATATTTAAAAATGACTGTTTAAAGCTTTTCTTCAAATGAAAGTTTTACTTTATTTGTGGTAAATTGTAATTGTTATGATTAATTAGTAACAGCACATCTCGTATGATTACAGATCGAACAGGACTCCACTAAGTCTTATTACTATTATTAATTTCACTAACGCATACCCTACCCACTAACGCTAATTACAGATTAACATTGCATGACATTCACAGTCAGCTAGATTTAATTAAGGGGTATGGTTGATAATATAAACCCATAAGACTTTGTCATGTACAGATATGTCTCACCAGCAACATCATCTACGAAGCTACTGTCACAACAACTTCTGGTAACCCAAGGACCTGCATTGGTATGGCAGAACACGAATTCAAAAACAGATCGATGCAACACACGAGATCGACTGGCGCATCATCAAAAGGGCAAGCGCATACAAAGAAAACCCATCTCGCTGCAACCTATGTCTAACTGAAAAACGTTGCATCTTGACCGCTCAAAATGCCTTATGTCTCTTAAACAAGAAATCCGAGCTGGTAACGAAATGCCGCCGCGAAAACAAGTTCTTCGTGGCAACCAATCTGAAGAAGCGTCGCCCCAACCGTTAATGTTTCTGAATTTTAAATATTTATAACTAATATCTTCTCGTAGACAACACAGTCTAATGATCGCCTAGAGCGTGAAATTCGAGAAAGAACATCTTCTAATCAGGCGTACCTGACTGGATTTATGAAAACGGTGTCGATAATTTTGGCCAAATCGCCCATATTTCACTGATTTCACAACTCCTTAAGGCTGCCTCTAAGACAAGCAGAAGCAAAAAAATAATAGGGAAAGGAGAGCAAGAAAAGGCGGATAAATGAGTGGAGGCGAAAAAAAGACTGACGACTTTCCTTTTAAATTTCACGCCCGGTACGTTTAGGGTGCGAGTTCTTTAACACCGTTTTCATAAACCCAGACATTTAATTTTATACTTGCTACATAACCATTAAGAAATATGTTAACGACAACGCTTTTTGCCATTATTTGAAATGGATAGATTCTCTCTTATTCTTTTTTGCAATTAAATAAAAAGTTTTAGTTTTTGAATTTTTGTTGTTTTGACCTTTAGTAAGGATAAAGACGGCTTGCTTTAAAGCGAAATAAATAAATAAATAAATAAATAAATGGTATATTTCCAAAGAATGACGATGTGTTTTAACAAATAATTCCCTAGGTTGTCGATCATCGGAGATACCAAAAAGGATGGTCGTTACATCAAGCTTATCAATGTTCATATTGTAAGTATTAAATCAAGAAATAACAGAAAGCTAACAGTTTTCTGTGCAAAAACAGCTGATTAGAAGATGTTCAAGAGTTTCTTCGTGATCTCCATAAAAGGTGCACATCGGAGAAGGAACTAAGTTCATTTTATAGTTTGTTAGTGTAGAGAATTCGATGTAAGATTTTCCATTGAGATTTCTCGTTCTGGTGTCTAGGGGGACTCGACCCGGTACTTGATAAATATTTTTCCAGTTTATAATAATGGTAAAGGACTGAGTGGAGTCCAATTCGGTCTGTAATCATACTAGTGATTAACAAAATCGAGTATTATTACGAGAAAATTGTAATTTTTATGATTATACCAGAAATATCACATAAGAAATTAAGCTTAGTTTGGGAAGGAGGAGGAATCTGGATTCATTTGACCAGGATACAACAGATTGATTGAGAAGTTATCCTAGCTATATTCTGAACATCAGCGCGCGTCTATGACCGGTTTGTCAATTTGAGAAGTTTCCATTTAGGCGGAATGGTGGAGAAAATGCCTTGTAAAAAGAGAGCATTGCACCTTTTTAAGTAAAGTCGTTTGACAAAAAGTCGTTTGACAGATTCACAAAACCTGCCTCTTTTATTTTCTTCTTGTATATTGATTGCTTGTTAATCAAGAGGTTCTGGTTGTTCCAGATGATCTCATTAATTTAAAACGTTGTGAGTTACCGATTTTTATCGATTGCCAATAACAATGGATAGCGATTGATTCATCAATTGGTATCGATTATTATCGATTTTAATTGGAAATTAATTTTGTCCTTTTACAAAATGTTTGACAACATTTGTACGTAATGGTTTTTCGTGCTAAAATTTTCCATTCGATAGATTTTTAGAATTTTTAATGCAATCAGATTATGAGTTACTTGTTCCAGGAATGAAAAAAGGGAGAGTCACTAACATTGTTTTAGAGACAAAGCGCGTGGAAATTTACCTTAACTTTAAAAATTGGTGCACGTAATTCAGCATGGTCTACAGGGGTTAAAGTTAAGAATATCCAAGGTTAGAGTCAACAGAGGCAAACGATCTTAGTCGTATCACTTTCGTGGAAGTGGGTCTTTTGCGTAAATAATTCCAAATATTGCCAACGTTTTCACAAAACTTAACCCTCCAAAAGGCATTTGAAACCGCCTCACAGACAAACGCTAAGAGTTAAAGGAATTCGATGGTACATTTTACAAAAATTCAAACTTGTTACCCATAGATTAAAATAACTTCAAAATTCTAATCGATAGATTTTCTTCATTTTTTCGCTAAACGTAGAAAATCGGTAGAGAAAATGATCCATCAAAAGAAAAATAGGGGTCACCGAACGTCCAAGATCGTTAAATCCAGGCAAAGCTATTGCAATGGCCATCTACCTTATTATTGTTCATTTTATTACTTAGCGCTCGCATCGATGCATGACATGGCATGTGAATTTGGGTGCCCAGTAAGGATGCGCAAAAACAATTCGCGAGTACATCCTTAACAACCGTCAACGAAATAACAAGAAACAGAAAAAAGCATTTTGGGCTTAAATCTTTCTTGGCTAGTTTACGACACTGGAAGAAGCTCATCCCAGAGTGTCCCAACTTTTTTGTCTGGGATTGTAGCTAAAGACAATAGGTGGTTATGTGTGTTCATACAACTTACCCGGCAACAGAAGCATTGCGATTATGTAATTCATGCATAGTCAATAGGCATAAAACAAAAGATGTGCAAGTTCAAGGTCTCAAGGACCTTCCAAAATAAATCTGCTTCTTTGATGTTTACCAACCTTCGACTAGACCAATAATAATATCAAAATAACTGCACATTCTGTCACTTTCTTTTTTCGAGATTTTCGTTCATAACATTCGTTCAGAAAATGCTCAAACGACGTCTGCGTAATAACATGTGGATGTCGTAAAAACCGTCTTGCTTTACTGAAATCAAATTAAAGAAACAAACCTGTATCTGAATAAATCGAAACACTGTATATAATGCATTAGAATTTTAATCAGATGTAAGATTAGTGAAAGCTACTAGCTTGCTAGCTAGGTTATTTTTCAAATGAAACCCAGAAATGTAATCAGTCTATGACTTTTTAGTTAAGTTAATAGGAAACTTACAACATACTTTAATGATAGGATAACACATCAGACAGGGAAGGAATACAGAGAACATTCCCAGAATGCCCCATCGAGCACCACAATCGGTCCCAGTCTCGCAAGAGCAAGGCTGGTCGGCCCAGTTTCTCTCGAAGTCTCTGTCCTTTGTACAATGATAAAATACGGCTTTCACACAACACATACAAGAACAACAATCTAAAAGTCTTGCTCTGTCTGGTTTCATCGACAAATTAATGAGAACATCGTTTCCATGAATTATCCGTTCTTCTGAATTTGTCACTGACGGAGACCTGTTTTGAGCGAAGATTCCATTACCCACGTTAATAATGGCCTCTGCATTGCTTGACATAGTTTGGTATCGTCCCTTTCCTGGATAGCTGTTCCCCAGATAAGAAAAGTATGAGAGCTGAGGTTGGTTTGTGATCGGTTGCTGTTCTGCTATCAAGTCAGTAACATAGACTTTGTCCCTAGCGCAATTCCACGCATCTGAGTTCGTTTCTCGGCTCTGTTTCGACGACTTCTTCTCTGGGGAAGATTTGCATCTTCGGAGCGATTCCTTTTTCTTGTTTTTCTTGCGTTGTTCGTTCTTCACCCTTGCACTGTGGTCGCTAGAATGAAATGCGAGTGTTCGTTGCACACTATCAGTCGAATTTAGCGGGGAATCGACAATTCCTGATAATGAAGATGATTTCCTAACAGCCGTATGCATTATATCTATGGATCCGACTACAAATGGGAAAATACCAAAAGACTATTTTCAAAAAAGCGCGGTTGTCAAGACAAAAACAGATCAGAAGATGAAGGCGATTTTCAGGAATCCTGACCATTTAAAATCGCTCGAATGTGTTACAGCTGCCTGCGGCTGGTGAAAGAATGACAGATTTCTTTTTGGTGGATTTATACTACTACACCATATTAACTGATGTTAAAATAATGATAACTA
This sequence comes from Catalaphyllia jardinei, assembly GCA_022496165.2. NCBI lineage: Eukaryota > Metazoa > Cnidaria > Anthozoa > Scleractinia > Caryophylliidae > Catalaphyllia > Catalaphyllia jardinei. The sequence continues at coordinate 13,635 of JAEMPF020024769.1, forward strand.
TAATTATCTCAAACGAATGCCTAATCAATCTCCAACAGTTCGTAAATATCTGCATGACATTGCATTCTATCTAAACAACTAAATATCCTGTCATAACACCCTTAATGCTGGTCTGTAAGGTTCACAAACTCGGTGATCCCAATGCAATTTTACATGATTTGAAATACTTATACTGCAGTACTCTTTAACAATCACATGTACTCTGTATAATGTTAAACATCTAACGACGTTCCACAGTTCGATTGGCTCAATTGGCTACAACAAAAAACAAAACCATCGTTGCTAATTTTAGTGGCTGTACAAAACGCTCATACACCAAACACTCGAAAGGCCGGCCCTAACAATATTGCGACATAATTTTCCAAAACCTATCAAAAAGGGCAAAAAACTTACCAAGTATCTTTTAAACAAATTTTTTGCCCAGTTAGTGATCGACAAGTAATTCGATGTTAAGATGAATTTGCTGGAAATTCAAGAAAACAAAATAAAATGCTAGTTTACCGTTTACAAAGCCAAAGTGAAAGTGATTACTTGTTGCTTGTTGCTTGTCTTTTTAGACGATAACATTGCATATTTTAACTTACTTTGCATTGACGTGCGTGCGTAAATCGTGATTGCACTTGCGTCATTACAAATTCTAATAAACTGCGCAATTTTTATTCTCGTTTTCCGCCTTTTCAGAGATGAATACCCAATATGTGTGCTTTGCTGATTATACTTAGACAAGAAATTCCCTTTTGCAACCTAGCTTTTTATTTTTCTGTTCAACTGGGTTTTTTTTTTCAAGCTCAGAGGCGAAAGAAAGCCAATACAATGCCATTATCATAACATCACTTCGACATTTGAAAGATACACATAGTTTTACTCTAAAGTAACAATAAATACCTTTTACCTGCTTTTACATCATTTAGTGGATACATGACGTCAGTTATAATCCATTTTACGGATATTTGCTATTCCAAAACATTGTATTTTTTTAAAAAAAGAAGTTCTCCTTGCCAGAACAATTCAAGAATTAGGTCTGAACGAGCGATTAGAACAAACAATGACGTAAGTTCCAGGGTGGCACGAAGCTAAATATTACAAAGTGTGGAGCTATTTTGGGATTTTTACGTTTTATAAGTTAGAGTTCATACTGGTCTTGTGACATGTTGTGACCCCGAGCCAAATATTGTAAACTGTCTGATCTTTTTTGGATGAATTTTAAAGATACTCTCAGTATTTCAAGGTGAAAACGATGGGAGATAAGCGAAAATAAATTGGGGGAAGGGGGCATAGATAAAAGTGATAAAAAAATCCTTCAGAGAGTACAAGTCAAATTTGCCGACAAACTGAGCTTGAAAAATCTCTCCTCTCTAAAGGGTGGCTGCAGGGCGAAGCGAGGGAGAGGTGATAAACTAAATGTTCATGTTTGTATTTTTAAGTCACACTTAACCGAGCCGGTCGGACAATTTGAGTCAAGGACCTCTATATCCCAGGTTGGCTAATAACATAATTTAAGCTCGATTCAAACACAAGCCCAAACTTTAATATTTCTCTTGTTTGGAGAGGATGTCCAACAAGACTATAATTAGACCACCTACGTTAGCTTCGATCTATTAATGTTGAAGTGTCTAATTCAGTACTTACTCTGCTTTATCGACTTTAATTTCTAGTTAGATCTTTACCGCTGCCCTGTGTGGTCACTTTGATTACCAACTGATAGTTTCGTTGGTCTAGATGAAATGGCGTGAAAAACTTTTAAGCCACAGATCGTATCTAAATCATTACTGTTATTTTATTTGATTACTCAGCTGATAAGTAAATGCCAAATCCTATCAACAAACGCATATTAAACCGTATGAAACTCTGCGCCTTATTTATGTTGTGCTAATTTTGTACTGTGATCATATACGCTCGACCATCTCGATCTCGATTTCAAATCACCATTTCTTTGGCCCGTGGTCGTGTTGACGGGATAACGTTCAACTGCTTCTAATATATGTAATACTTATTTACATAATAATATACATGAAAAAATTACTCGATTCTAATTGGCTAAGAGCAGTGCAGTTCTGTGCAACACCATTGCGAATTACACATTGTAATTCTGGTTTGTGGTTGGCTTAAAGACAATAGGACATTTTCTAAGCCAATGATATCACGTAAAATGATGATGAAAATTTTGTGCAGAAACTTTGAAAAAAGTTTTCCCGGATGAGATAAAATGGCTTCAAGAAAGACCTTTCGGCAGTTCCTCTACGCACATTTCCATATGGGTTTTATTAATAAATAATCATCGGGTTTTTCCCGTTCAATTTGGAATTAATTTGCACTTAAGAATTTTTCAAAAATATGAAATTGCACTCGCCTAAGCGGCTAGTTTAATTTCAGCTTTTGGAAAAACTCACTCGTGCAAATTAATTCCATATTGGACGGGAAAACCGTATGATTACCTATACAAAACGCATGTAAATATCATGGATCGATAATATATGTTCACCTACACCCACTGCTTTCACAAACAAAAACCCTTTCAAGATATCCTGGTTTCAACGTTGAGCACTACAACAGTTTCTTGTGGGTTACTCGGCTGTTACTCCGGAAATTTAAAAAAATTGACACATTGTTGAAAGCTATCTCATTGTCAGTCGATGAAGTCCACGCTCGATCCGCGCATGTAATTTGTGAAGTCTAGGCGCGGACCTAGGGGAGGCCCCCCGAGGGCCCCCCTTCCCCTTATTTTGGGTGAAAAAGAAGAAATTACCGCGTGTTACAATTTCATTCGTTTTTAACATCAGTATTTTTGTGGTAAAAACGCCGGGCAGATCAGTAATAACTTTATTTCTCGGCAGGCTCGCACTAATTCCACTATGGCTGCTTCCGCTCGATTTTCATTTCGCGAAACTAGACAGACGGTCTCAGTGGGAAAAACGGGGCCATTAGAGGAAAACCAGCCAAACATTTAGTCGATAGACTTAAAAAGCCAAAATATTAACTGTTGGCCACCACCCCATCGAGACCCTCAACTAATCTTGTAACTGTATGTCTTTTTCATCAATATTGATCATTGTCCGGGTTTTCTGAATTTCAATCACTGAATTCATCACTAAAGTGAGCTTAGAGTGCCCCAACAAGATGTCCGCTAGTGTCCTACCACAGTGGTTATCTGTGACGAACGACTCATTACTATAGTGGCAATATCATTTTCCGACAAAAACTCGACTACTGAATCAGGGATTAATTAAATGAAGTGCAGCCTTTCACTGAACTTCTAAATCGGTAGATCACGTCTGGAATCCATGGACATTGATGATGGCTCGTCATTTGGTGAATAGTTTGCGTCCTTATGCTGATTTCTGTGTTTCATCTTTCTCATGCAGTCATCGCACTTGAAGTAAGCCTCAAACGGAAGATAACACAACAAGCAAGGCATGCAGACAGACATAAGCCCCATCACACTCCATCGTGCAAGACACCCGCTCACTGGCCCCTCACATGAGCAAGGGTTCTCTTCTATTGACCCCTCATCCTTAGTGTCTTTGGTGCAGTGGTAAAACAGTCCCTTGACGCAGCACATACAGGTGCAGCAGTCCAACAGGTCCATGAAGTCTCCCCGTCTTTCCCGTTCTTCGACCGTTTCAAATTCTTGGCAAATAACGTTGGTTGCGTACGGAGACACGATCGAGGTGCTAGTCAGGATTACAGGCCGATCTGCCAAAATATCGTGAGCGGAAGGAAGCCTGTTCTTCCTGGGGCCCCGCTGGGAACCTTTCGCCGTTGGGGTAAGCCTGCCCAAGTATGCAAAATAACAAAGCGGTGCGGGTGGTTCCCTGTTAGAAAGACTCCCCAGACTTCTCCTGCCTCCAGTCCTGACATGCCCGGTACTTCTCCTCCCTGGGGCAATAACAATGGAGCTGCTACCTGCCTGACAACCGTTCGCTTGTCTGGACGACTCTTCCTCGGCGCCTCGCGCTAAGCTTTCGGGTGTTGATTTGGAGCGTGCAACTTTCTGCCTCGGCAACAGGTTGACATTGTTGTTTTCCTGTTTATGGTTGCTAGGCTGAGCACCTTGTTGTGTTATTCGAGTAGCTGGTTTATCGGCTTTCTTCCTTACCGTCGTGGTATCCTGGACTTGTTTTAAAGTGCAGTATTCGCCACCACATGAATTAGGAATATCTACTTGGTGTGAACACGATGGCTGCTGGTTTTGGTACATTTCGTCTGTTCTTTTAGGCCTTCATTTCCTAAAGATGAGAAACAATGCAACGAAATTAATCACAGCTTAAAGCTTGGCTAGTATAACTCAAACTATACTGATGGGTGCCTAGAAAGCGGAGACCAAAGTCCGATGACCCATCGAAAAAGATGATCCGCTAAAAAACGAATCTTCGTTTTCGAGGTCTCGTTTTCTAGACACTCCAAGACCGGATATCATGATTTTCAGTCAGCATGTAATCGTTAATGTATATTTCTCACATGCATGTAAGAAACGTTTTGGCTTTTACTTAATGTTAAAACCGATGCACATGAGTTTTTTAAAGGAAATGAAATGAAACTTACTACAGAGGAGGCATTTGAGTGAGAATGAATAAAAACATAATGTGCAAATGTTCATAATAAGAGACACATTTGTGAGACTCGCTCACGCAAGCCATTCACTGAAAAATTAGGTGCATTAATCTCATTAATAAATGGCTTTAATCTTAGCTTTTGTATGAAGTACCAGGTACCTTCCCACCAGCCAGAAGGGCAACTGGCTCGATCAAACACGAGTCTAACTTGAATAAAACTTGGTTGTAGTTCAGGAAAATGCTTAATTTCGCATTTGTTTTTATTAAATAGCAACGCGTAAATTAGAAACGTTTGCGAGCTTCGACAATATCGCTTTTTATGCGACTTTCTGTAGATATTACTTTTACCGAATCGAATTCAGTTGATCTCGGCGAGTTTTGTAGCGCTTATCAGCGGAAAAGCGAAAAATATATACCCCAAAATATTTTTTCTTCTTCGATGAACTAAAACTTACGAGAGAGGTACATCGATAAAAGTCGCGTGTATTCTGCACCTGCTGTCCTTTGCGATTAAACATTTTAGTCCAAATAAAAAATAACTAATGTATTCCTTACCTTCAATAAATATTTCGTCCAAGACATCTTTTATGTAAAATATCGAATAATTTAAGAGACTCCATCATCTTATTTCTTCAACTGTTATCGAAAAGAAAAATTGCCCGCCTGATCGTTTACGGAGCACGCCAGAAAATTCATTGAAGCAAAATTATCAAAACAATGGTTTTCGACTTTCTGACACCGGAATTACGTCAAAGGGCTTCAGTGTTTCAATAATTCATTTCATCAGTTTGGTTGGCTGTCAATCATGTCTTGGACGCCCGTTTCCAGCTAATTTTAAAATGCCAGCCCAAACAGCTAGTTCCAAAACTCAATACATTTCACAGCTTTCATCGAGAAGTTAACCCTCTACCCTCCGAATAGGGACTCAAGTAATGTAACTAGACTATTGTGTATTTCCAAAAATAGAGTAATTGTTAATAAACAAATTAAAAAAAAAACCTCTACCCTCAATTCTTACCCGTCTGCATAATTTCGGTTTTGTTTATAGAAATGGGAAAAACTGTGGTAAATAAATAAATTCTCAACAGCTTGACGGTTTCGCACGCCGATTGTTTAGCTCTGTCACAATTTTCTAATAAATCGGATATACTTTGATGTGGAGTCCAGAGTTCGGAGCGCTAGCGTGGCCTAGCATTCAAAGTAATCTTCTTGTAACTTTTCTAAGTTTATAGTAGATACCCATCACAACGAAATTGCAAAATATAAAACCCAGCTATAAAACTGATTTTCGTTCAATGTAATATACTTAAATAGACCAAAATTTTTCCCAGAAAAAGGTAAAGATCGATACTGAACAGTTTTATTAACCGAAAAAGAAGCCGTTTAATTTGCGCGTTTCATTTTTCAGTTGAAAATAATTGCGTCGTTTACATTACTTTCACATTAGCTTTATCTGCTGTTGAAAATTCGCCGCAGTTCTTTTCTCACTTGCTTGCTTTGAAACGAGTTTGGAAAACAATTCATTTCTTTTGAACTGGCCTCACATCATCGATAATATTTTGTTTGCTTGTCGCAGTCTGCCCTCTCGCAGCCATTTATACACCCAATTAGAGGAAGGGCCTCACACAACAACTGCAAACCCGGCTAAAGGTAAGCTAATTATATTTCATGTGGAAAATTCACTTTAAGGCAGAGGCGAAAAAAGAGAACCCCTTAAAAAAATATGTTGTGGTCGCGTACTTCAAAACAAACTTGCAAAGTTTAATATTCAAAGCATGTCCCGTTTAACATGTCTAAGAAAATTTTGAAGTGAAAAGTAAACCGGGTGATGTCAGGGCTGCTCTGAACCTCAGTAGTTTTAACCTTGCCTCTCAAGTGTTTTCTTTAACATTTGAGCAGCTGGCAGAGATAATGTACTGTGAAATGTATTGTTTGTATTTGGAATTCGAAGGCTTTCGACAAAATTTCAAGTCTAAATTAAGCTATTATGCATAAAAGGGTGAAAATTTGTTCAATTTTATACCCAGTTATATCAGGTAATTCGCCTTTTTGTTTGTGAAAAATCAAACGGTTCAGTTAACATCATTAGTTTTAGATTGGAACATAGTTAATGGAAGTTTAGTAAACATTTCTTCTCTAATAGTTCAATTTATACCCATGCAGTTATATCAGGTAATTCCCCTTTTGTTTGTGAAAAATCAGTAGTTTTAGATTGAAAGTTTAGTAAACATTTCTTCTCTAATAAGTTTTCAATGAAACCATGGCAGTATATTTTACTTTAAGTTTCTAGTCTTTTAGATCACGATACAAATATTTTATAACTGTGCCAATACAAAAACTCGCCTTTTTGTGCGCTACAAAACTCATCGGGGGTAAACTTGGCTTTTAGACTGTTCATTCAGTGTTCAACGCTCCATTCTATCTGGAATAGCAGATCTTCTTGTCGTGTTTATGACTCTTTGGAAGTTCTGTTCAAGTTTGAAGAGCTCTATGACGCATCGAAATTGTACTAGCCACTGCGTAATTAATGCTGTTTTATGGTTTTTTTTTATATATTGTCGGCTATTGTTACAGGCTCCTGGAGGCTATATAAGGATAATTATAAGCCCACATCTGTCATGTCTGTACTGAGTTTTCGTGTGAATCGAACTATAGTACTGTGCGGATGTATTGCGTGCTAAAATGCACAACCGTTCACTCATTATTATCACAGGTCAGTAAAATTCGATGTCAGCACAGCATACGCTAAGAGCACGTCCAAGAGGAATGAATATTAAACGTGGTTTCATTGACGTAGGTTCTTAAATTTACGGTCTGAACTGAAAGTGTCAAAAATATTGGCCGCTGAATTGCAGATGATCAAATAAAGAAACGTTTTAGGTGCTCTCCAATGGGTTTGCTATTGATCAAAATCAAACAACTAGATTGGTCCTTGTTTCAGTAATGAGTGGATGGTGAAACGACACGAAACATGTGAGAAAAGAGAGACACGTTCAGTACTAACTGTTGTCAGAGAGGCACACTCAAAAACTACATCCAGCATACTCTTTTCATGAATAGCTAAAACCCGCTATTTCGAGCTGTCAGAGGAAAAGAAAAATAATTCAAAAAGCAGGGTTTCGAAATAATCGTGTAACTATGGATATAATACTGAATTAATATAATGAATATGCATATAACCTAATGGCATAACCTGTCCCTTATCTTCAACCCTTATTTACAGTCACGTAAAGGAAAATGCTGAAGTTAAACATCGGATCACACTGCGGGCTACACTAGTCAAGAGTGGCCGGTAATTTGTTGTTGGATTGGCCGTTTTTATGCTAAGGACGTTTTTGTCGTCTCAGACGTTAAAGCTGTCTCGAGACGACTTTAACGTCCGAGTATAAAAACGAAAAACAAGGAAGACGCTTTTAAAATCAGTCTACTTTAACGTCTTCTTTTAAGAGCGTCTAAACGACGCTCTTATCAGTCGCCTTTAACGTTTGAGACGTTAAACCTTTTTAGTATAAAAACGTGACGCCCTTAACTGCCTACCATGTTATCAGTTAGGAGATTTGTTCGTATGTTGACGCGCTAAAAGTTGCTTGTTTCCAGTGTCGTACGAGTGTAGAGCCCAGTCTTTTTTTTATAAACAAGTCTTTTTTTATAAACAAGTCTTTTTTTATAAACAAGTATTTTTTTCTTTGTTAGGCCGTGTACTTAAATGCGTCTCGTTTTTATACCAGACGCCTTTAACGTCTTAGACGTTATTGTTGTCTAGACAACTCAACCGTCTCTAGCATAAAAACGTCCAATCGGAAGAGAACACAAGTGGAGAAGGCTAATTACACTGCAAAGCATAGGTGTTCTGGAGGGGTGGTGATACTGCTGGATGTTTAACCTTAATTTTTATTTTTCATTTCCTTCGTAGTTCGAGGTTGAGATTGGATTTAGGCCTAAACTGAAGGAGTAGCGCAAAATAGTGAAAGAAAAGTTCGAATTAGCGGATCAAACTGAAAATAATAGACCTTAAACCAAAATTACAACATGAATCATAAAATCTTAAAACTATCAGTGTTGTTTGAGTAGCCCCACGGTACTTTTGGAGACGGACAGTTCTTACTCATAGAAATACGTACAAGATTCTGGGTGTTTCTCATTTCCTTTGATGTGGAGAGCTTGTTTACTAACATCCCTCTTGAGGAATGTATTGACTTAGCGGTCAAGTACATCTCCGAGGGAAACCCAGACCTCAAGCTTACCCCTTCTGATCTCAAACGTCTTTTTTCATTTACTACTGCTGAAACTCACTTTTTGTTCAAAGGTTCCTTTTATGACCAGATTGATGGGGTTGCCATGGGTTCACCCCTAGCTCCTGTCCTCGCCAATCTCTTTATGGGTCACCATGGAAAAATCTGGTTAGAGCAATATCAAGGTCCTGAGGTTCGTCGTTATGTGGATGATACGTTTTGTTTATTCCACTCAGAACAGGACGCCATTGCATTTTTCGACTATATCAATAGTCAACATCCCAACATACGCTTCACGATGGAGAAAGAAATTGATACTGTTTTGCCCTTTTTGGATGTCTTAATCGACAATACCCACCCTGGTTCCGTTGTCACTAGTACCTTCCGTAAGAAGACCTTCACAGGTCTGTTCACCAATTACTTTAGTTTCGCACCTCTGTCATATAAAATCGGTCTTATCAGGACATTAATTGACATAGTTTTTAAAATCAACAATACTTGGTTGGGCTTCCACAAGGACATTGTTAAATTAGTTTTCATTTTACGCAAGAATCTTTTCCCCGTTCATCTTATCGATAAATGCGTTTGTCGATATTTAAACACAGTCATCGACCGAAATGGCTCCACTCAAACACCTCCTTCCTCTAATACCACTTCACAGGGTAAACAATACTTTTATAAGTTACCTTATTTAGGCAGTTTTTCTACTGTAGCTCAAAGCAAAATACGTCGCCTTGTATCGTTATTGTAATGATCTTGACATCAAGTTAGTGTTTACCACGTTTAAATTAAGAAATCTTTTTTTCAGTGAAGGATTCTGTCCCTAGAGAACTTCGTGCACGTGTGGTCTATAAATTTACTTGTGCTTGCTGTAATGCTTGCTATATCGGCGAAACCGGTCGTCATTTTTCCACACGCATCCGTGAACATCTCTCTTCAGACAAGTCTTCACATATCTTCAAACATTTACAAAACTCAGAAAGTTGTCGTCAATCTTGCTCTGCGGATTGTTTTGAAATCCTTGATTCCGCCCCTACTAAATTTCAGCTTAAACTTAAGGAGGCTATGCACATAAACTGGCAAAAACCTAATTTAAACCGGCAAGTTCATCACGTCAATCTGACACTTACGCTTTAGGCTTAATATTCTTTCCAACACTTTGTTATTCACTCAAATATGTAATTTTTTCTTTGTCACTTAATCATAATTAATTATGTATGCATGTTTCGCCTAGTTGTTATATAGTCCTAACGGTTTTTTTTTCAAATATTCTTTAACTGACGATGATGTTCGTAACATCGAAACATGTCTTCTAAATTTAAATTTAAAAATGTCGTAGCCTTCTTAAAGATAACGGTTTCTCAAGTTATATTTACGAATTTTCCGATCGATATTTTCGTTTTTCCTATTAACTTTGACAGTTAAGTGATCTCCTCTCCCACTTTCCCCTAGTTTGCTTCCATTCTCCTTAAAGAAGGGGAAAATGATAATGAAAAAGAACATATGCGAGCTGCCCTCGCAAATTTGCGTTTTTTCGAGTACGGTAACCTGATTTTTCACACGAGTACTGATTCGCGTGATCTTCAAGCTTGGTTGAACAAACCCAAAATTAGACCTAATGAAACGTGAGTTGTTAATCGATTAGGAAAACCTTTTAGTTTTTAAACGCCCCCAGTCTAGTTTTAATTGTCGTCATTTGCAATAGCCGAAAGAGTCGGTTTGTTTTCTAAATTGACATTCCCTCAGGCTATACCTTGTGGACATCGCGCGTGTGCTTCGAGTTTCAACGCACGCGCTTTTTCTGTTTCACCGGAACTGCGCGCTTCAACTCAACAGTGAGAAATTTCCATTACTACGTCTTGAAACTCGCATAATTATTGCCAGAAAAACATGGGATCATTGATTGCATAAATTTATGTCAGAAGCAAGCTTTCGCGTTAATACCAAGGAAAACTTCAACCATACGTCTGCTTTCACAGTTTTAACAACGGTCTACGCGATGAAACATTAATGATCATACGTTACTGTCGATTCTTGCTGTTTGTTATCTTTCCAACAGAAAAAAAGGCCATGGTATGTCAGCCGGCTTTTAAACTGCATTGAAAGGGATTGTTAGTGCACATAAATCTTACAAATTTAACAATAAAACTGCCATCTTTGAAACACACATGTACCAGACTTTATTCGCTGATGTATGAACGAATGAAAATAAATGTTACACACGGCTGTCCATACAATAAACACAGTACAAGTTATGCAAAACGCTAACAAAACTGCATCAGCTCCCCGCGTGATCAAGATAAAGATTACAATTTTTATTTTACATTCTGACAACTAATTTGCCGTTTGGCCTTATCTGCGATATTAAGAAAGCAAAATCGGCACAAAATTCGAAATTTTCGAGATGACAAATGAATAACTCGGACCATAAAACTCAACCTTTTATTAAACCAACGAGTGCAACATAAAGAATATTAAAAGTGGCATCGGAAAGTAGCGAGTAAATAATACAAAGTAAAAATATTCTGAAGCCATTTCGGAGTCTACAGTGGATGTGGAAAAGATATGTATGTATGCCCACTGAACTGTCGTGACCAGAGACACCGACCATCGAGCTACCCCAGACTCGCCGGTATAAAAGCGGTTACTCGTGGATTTGAAAGCTAATATTGCATTTGAAGCTTGATTAATAGATCGCAGTCGTTTGCTGGTCTTGAAAAAAAATAACTGCCAAAAGAACGATCAACTGGAAGTTAATTTTCTCTCTTCCTCCTGGCCGCCAAGAACGAAGCATTAGCCTTAAAGTCGAGCTTTACGTGTACACCACCAAGAAATAACCAGTTTTCGCGTTCGAAACTTTCACAAACCCAAGCCACTGTATTTATAAATAGATAAATAGTCTTCCAAGAAAAACACAGTTCTATTACATACCTTGCAAACCTCATTTTAATTCAGCTGAATTGAATCCTTGCCAATCACCGCTTTCGCAGGCGAAGAATCTCGGCCAAGTTGAGTCCTTGAAATAGTTTTTTTCACCTGATAGTGTGCGAACGACAAACGGCCCAAATGGCTCTGGTAATAATATGAACCACTCTTTGACAATTCGTCCATATGTATATAAATATCTAAGGCTTATGACGCAAATTGCTGAATGTAAATTTGTCAAAAGCGAGCAGATGCAACTGACAAGCTAGCATGCATACGTAATTGGATTCGTGTCTAACTGTAAATATCTGTTCTGTTTGGCAAGAAACGAGTAATTTAGAAAAAACAACTTATCGTATTCACTCGTCAGAAGCTGAAATAATAAACAAGTAAGTTTACGCTCTGTGGAATTAACCGCTTTACAATGGATGGCTTAGTTGATTTGTTGAACACGTATGGTCGCGCGCCTCATTATAAGGCTGATTGTCGACGGGAAAGGTCGATTTTCATTCCAATTGCGAGCGCTACTTAAAATTCTTTTCAGCTTAAAATCCACCGGATCCAAATGAAAATAAACGCGAGTCAAAATCGTTTGTAAAATAGTCGACCAATCGACTGTACCGCTTAAGTCAGCAGTTGGCAAGTCTTTGTAAGTGAACAGATGCAAGATCGATGTATGCACTGCGCATGTGCACGACTTGATAAATTGTTTATATTAGTCCCCCGGGGGAGGGGGGAAGTACTCCCCTATTTGAGCTATGCGGGGACGTGCCGCTAGACAGGGGTATGGTTTTTTGGCCTCGCTCTCCTAAACAGGGTATACAATTTGATTTATCTCTGCATGCCCTAAACAGGGTATGGTATTACGAGCCGAGAGACTGAAACCCAGACTTCGAACAGTCTCTTTGCTATTAAAAAAGTCACCTTTCTAAAGATGTAATGACGGCATTTTGCTACGCTAATTTAAAGCTTAATGCTTGAAGACTCTTTGTTTAGTTCAAGTGTAGAGACGCAACAACTGGGTTTTGGATTCATCGAGCATGATTTCTCTGATTTGGATGGCTTATTAAACACTTTAAATTCCTGTAAATCCAGAGCGTGTATTTTGTGTCTTGTCCTAAACAAGGTCTTGAAAGGGAGGCTGTTGTCCTGGGGTAGGATTTTAGACTATGTTCGTCCTACACAGGGTCAGGATTTTAAACCCTCGGCGGCACCCCTTTACCCAAACATGGGTCAAGTACCCCCCCCCCCCCCTCCTCCCCAGACATTAGTTCAGAACCAACAATACAGCCGTTAGTATATGATTAATATTTCAATATTTCCGTTTGTTGCGGTGAACTAACATATTGAGTAAGCAACAAAGACATGAGACATGATGGCGAGGACATAACAAAGTTAAATACACAAATATGACAAATCTCTTTTTATTTGCGGTTTTAAAGACTATTTTTCGACAGATTGTTCCACTGGTAATGTGTTTCTAATTTAAAATTTTTGGAAAATAAAAGCTGTCTACAGCTGGTAAATAAACAGTAGATCATTTTCGGTGAGCAATTAAAAGTCACGAGGTGACATAATGTGATGCATTGACTAATGCCAAGAAATTGAGTGGAAGATCGGACTCATGAGATTTTATGAAATAACAAGGGCTTGACAAGTACTTTGTTTGAATTTTCCGAGACTTTTATCAACCACTAGCCAGCGTTTCAATATTTTCCAAACGTCCTTAGAAACACATTATCTTAAGTGACATCATAGTCATCAGGAAAATCGCTTTTGTCATGTCCGTGTATTTTAAGTTATTTTGGACACGTACAAAAAACCCTTTAAATTGAAGGAAAACTGAAAATAGAAGTTATCTAAGGTAAGAAAAACACCAGAGATAATAATGAACCATAAAGGAATAAGGGCGGTGAACGATTGTTAAAACATTAACACGGATTATAAATGACGAACTTGAAAAATCCAGGCTAAACTTTTCAAGATGTGCGAACCATGACGTCGACCTTATAATATTTCTTCCTAATACCAGATCACGTGGTTCTGTCAACTCTTTAAAATAAGCTGAATCGACCAGTCTTATACAGTTAGCATTTCACACACTGTATCAGTCTCAAACATGAAAGTGTCAATTCTCCCAACTGATTTCCATATATTTTTTTGATGTTAGTCCTGAGTATGTGGAAAAAAAAACCGGATGATAATCTGTATTTTAAAATAAGATGTCGCTTTTTTGGTAAAATGATTATCAGATTATTTACGTGAGAAGAATATGTAAGATGTCAGTGAATACATGCCTGGTAAAGTAATCTAAACGAACACTATGACTGACAGGAAAACACTTTGACTGTAATGTAAACACTGTTTAGACATGTCACGATACCATGCCACCAATCACGTAACTTGGTAGATCGTCCCGCGTTTAATTCATGCACGTAGAGTGATGAATTTAATATACTTTTAACAAATTATTATTTAAGGGTAATTGAAACTGTAAAAAAAACAAATAATGCGAAAGAAGCTAAGACGTTTTTATACTGAGGACAAAGATCTAGAATCTAAACCACCGAAATTAAATGGACTATAAGTCTATAGAAATTGTTTCTCTGAGAGACTACCTCACTTCGAGTTACTAGCTGTCAGAATATTAGTCTGCTTGCAGACCTTTTTGTTTTTTTGTTTTTTTTTTCTCTGCGAGTTACTTTTTTTCGAGCACGCGAAAGCGAACGCAGAGCGCGAGACCCATAGCCACCCCCTTGAATTCGGGCTTTTTCAAATCCCTTGCGGTTAAATCTATAAACTTTTGCTTGTGATCAGCGCCGTAGCTAGTAACAGGCACAACGAGGCACTTGCCTCGGTAATTTGTTTTTCGTTTTTATTGTTTATAGTCGTCATAAACACCCTAAATACCTAGGAAGAGAATTTAACCACGGACACTGCCTCAGTCAAAATTCTTTCATGGACATTGCCTCAGTCTTCACTCTTTTCTGGCTACGGCCCTGGTGATCTTAACGAACTCAAGCCAAAATAGAGGGTCTGTGGGCAGACTATCCGAATATTTATTTACATATTAAAAACATACTACCTTACATGTCTTACATTATGGGAATACCCCTCCCTGTAAATACTAATTCACAAAAAGAAACTTGCTGCTTATATAGAGCGTTTTCACAGCGACTGTTACCAAAAAACCTACGATGTTTGCAGAAAAAACTCTTTTAGTCATTGAGAAATGATTGTTGTTTAGGAAAGCCAATATGGAAGCTGCTTCATCACTGCAAAGCCCATTATAATGTAAATTTCAATTAATAAGTTCCTCGCGGTATTCGTTGACCGAGTTTTTAAAATGTAAAGTGGGAACTCTCGACTGAGAGAGGACCTGAAGAATAAATTGAGAAAAAAAAAGTTATCACAGACTTTGAATATATTCAGTGGCTAGATTATTGGACCAATTGTCGGTGCACAATTTGAACCGTACCGGACAAATTAGTGTAACTCTAGACTTCAACTATTACGGGTGCGCTTCTTTAAGAAAATCCAAGATTGGATTCTTAAATTCGAAAGAATCCGAAAACAGATTTTGCGTTGCTTTACTAAACAGATCAAACCACCATCACTCGGATCACGGTGCGTCAAAGAAACCGAAGATTATACTCTGGAAGTGGATTCTTCCGTTCCTTTGACGC
>JAEMPF020024770.1:0-22500 GCA_022496165.2 Catalaphyllia jardinei
CTTGCGCGTTGAGAAAAACAGATTGCAAACTATGGAAGGTTGAGTGAGTTTCTCCCTTTCTTCTTTTGGGATTTTCTTGATCAAGGTAATGGCGGCTACAACCTGATCTTGAATTTTTGTATAGATGCTACTTTTCCCTACTAGTAACGTACGGTTGCAAACGAACCAAGAAATGAGGGACCTGACCCGACAAGCACTACGCCCGCATTTTTGATAGGACTCATAGGAGCAGATCTTCCTCATTCAGCAGGCTGTTATAAAGTTCGCTCTGATGCTATGATTTGAAAGAGAGGCAAGGTAGCTAAAGGTAGGCGAAGCATTAAGCTGAGCTTAATTATTTTATGTTTAATTCAAATGCAAGCACGATCATCTTCCCCGGGCATCTGTCATTTCGTCTGACGAGAACTTTAAAAATCCCCACAGCACGCAAGCTTGGGCTGTCCTACGGGACTAACCTGCGATCATATCCTCTCTCCCTATATTTGCGCTTGATCGCAGGTTACTACGGGACCCACGCTGGTGTCCACTTGATAGAGGCAGGGCTGGAGACTAACTTCTTAGAATAACTAACTCAGTGGCTAGAGGTCAACAGCTTTGATTTCACTAGCCGATTGATTTCACTAGAATTAAAGCTTTCCCCAACTAACTCCATCTTCTTTAGTTCATTTGAATTTTTGTTGGCACAAGATCTACATACTGGTAAGCTTATACCTGGGGCTTATAGCATTTGTCATGCAGCCCTCTGGTCAATATAGACTACAACAAATAATTTTTTTTGTCGGTTTAAACACGGTTGTGTCTTTTCAGGAGGCGTTACTTAATGGAACAGCTACTGCTGTTTGTCAGTATTGCTGACTACATCCATGTACGGTGTGGAGTACATAAAAACTGAGAAATGTCAATCATGTTTTTTTGTGCCACAAATTCACTATCTGATTCACATCCCTGCAAGTGAAACAAGTCGACCTTTTGTGACTTAGTCACTCACGCTTGTGACCCAGTTGCTCGTGGATCCCACTCGAGCGAAAAAGTGAAGGATTAAGCGAAGGTCAACTTGTGGCAAGTCTAACCTCCCGGCTGGTGAATAACATATTTATCGAAGGGTTTGTGAACACTTTCGGAAATTTTCTGAAGATATTTGAAAGGCCAAGGGCACTGTCCACTATGTAATAACTAGTCACTGTATAGCGCAAAGGTGTAAATAATCTATTTTTTCAAGTGTGTTATTAACTAGTAATCACATGATTTTTCCCATGCTATTTAAAACAATGCACTTGTAAATTTTTCTAAGTCTACCAATTGCACCTGCCCATCTGGCTCTTGCAATTTTGAAAAATTTACTTGTGCTTCTTTATTCCAAATTGAATTGATATATGTCATTTGTTGCTCACATCATGCTGGGAAAAGATAGTTTGTCATTTGGTTTTGGTAATTTCAACTTGCTGCTGTAAGGCGTTATATTCACATATATGTTAATAGTGTACTTTTTAGTCCTGATCTCTCAGACTCAATTTCTGTTTACTTGTACTAAGTATTCCAATGCCTATAATTTTTACTAGCTATTTTGGTTAGTAAAGGCTAACAGGGCCATAGGCAGGGAGGTGTGATGGGTGTGTCCACAACAAGCCTGCAAATAATTTTTGTTTGTAGGAAGGTCATTTGTCAGGCCAGGGCCAGTTTTGACTGGACAAGAGCCCAGTCTGGTCGGACAAAAAATTCAAAACAGTATGTAGAAATCAAATTTCAGAGAGAGTGATCGATTGACACATTTGGACACATTTTTGCTTATTTTGTGAACAAAACTCTTGAGGGATGCTCTCTCAGTTCAAAGGACACGGCAGCGCCAGTGTATGCTTGATATTTTTAGAACGGAAGTCTCACTTCCATTTAGGTGACTAATCAAGATAGAGTCTTTAATGTTACCTTTAGTTTCCTGACAAACCAGAAAAAAATTCTGGACTGGCAACAAACAAATTGTCATGTACAGTCATAATGTCCGACCAGGCCAAGCTTTTGCCGGTCAAAAGCTGAAATTTAGGGACATTTGTCTGATGACCGACTGTTATTTGCAGGCTTGCCACACCTGCCACAATAGTCCACCTAATTGGGAAGTGAGGGTTTAAAATAACTTAAATTAGAATGCAGAAAATGCAGACGATAAAATAATAATAAAAATTTCCTGGGGAAACCTACCCCAGACCCCCCTGGAGGCTCGTGCCCCCAGCTGTCACACCCACCCATGTCAAAAACCTGCCTATGTCCCTGGCCTACTGGCCAAAACTGAACTTTTACTAGCCTGCTTCTAATTGGCTACTGTTAGTCTTGAACCCTGAGAGGTGTCTGCTTAATACAGGGCTGGTTCAGTTTACAGACTGGGGAGAGTAAGGTTGAGACTTACTGAGGCCAGAGGCCAGAGTCCAATTAGAACGGTTTCTGCTTAATGTAGGGTCTCCTAATACAGGTTTCACTGTGATGTGAGTAACGGCGTAACAGAAACCAGCCTAAAAAGGATTAACAGAAACAAGAAATTCTCGGGTTTCTCAAATCATAACATCATTTCCACCATTAATTGTGAATTGATTGCTGCTAATTGATAGATTGGAGGTTCAATGTGGAAAACAAACGTAGCTAGTTTGTCACCATTGCTTTTTGGTTTATAAAGTGATTTTGTGCAGATTAGACTGGTAACAAGTTATGGGTACTACATCCATACAGCAGTGAGTTTTCTGTATTATGTAGCCTTGAAGGCCCTTTTTCTCCAAGAAAGAAACATATTTTAAATATAAGATAATTTGGTTTTATCAACTGAGTTGATAATGTGAATTAGCCACCGTAAAGCTCTGAATCTCTTTACGGTGGCTAATTCACATTATCAACTCAGTTGATAAAACCAAATTATCTTGTAATACTCCCACCGACGCAGCACCACAGTTTCTTTAGAAACTTACCCCCTTTATATTTTAAATATAATACTGTTCAAATACAAGATGTCGAGCTACTAGTTTTTTTTTCATGTGAAAGATCTTGGTGGGTACAGTACCGGTCAAATGTAAGGTGTCAGTCTCAAGTTGAAACTCGATCCTTGATACTTGATGTTTTCAAGAGTTGAGTTTCGAAGCTCGATTTTCGAGCTTTGAGTTTGAGCTTCAAGACATTCTTTGTTAGGAAAGAAAATTTATAACCTAGCTGGTCAAAAGATTTCCAGTTTGAGCAAGTGACATAATTTATTTTAAACAGACAACTCTAGCTATTCAGACGGGTGAACTGCATTTTTTTATCTGAAAGGATGACCCAAAAAAACTTGAATTTTTTGATCCAAGCCATTCAAACGGATGGAGAATTATTTTTTTCTGAACGGGTGACCCAAGCTGAATGGCTGCCTTACATGTAGCTGTTGAAACTGATAGACTTTTTTCTGAACAGACGACCCAAGCAGTTTTTTCAGAATGTATTGGGCAAGTTATTTGAACAGATGCAAATTTTTTCCAAACAGACGAGAAACAGCTTGTGAAGCACTTTCCGTTTGAAAACTGAAAGCCATTAGAGTAGGTTGTTGTGTGAGAGGTCACATTTACAGTAATTATAACAATGGAGGATTATTTCTTGTATGTAGACTGTAAAATTTCTTTCACTGTTAATTCCATGGACACATTATACTGTACTGTACAACATTTATTAACTGCAGTTTTCATTAGGTATACACTATCTACAGTAAAATCTGCATCTTCTTCTTTTCATAGGTGGCAACTGGATTATCCATGGTGGACTGCAATGGAGTAAGGATCGGATTAAGATAAGAATTAACATACAAAATGTACATTGCTATAGCTCTAGTGTCATATAAGGGCTAATAAATTAAAACCAATTTGTTGTCGGGTTGACATAAGAGACATAAATAAACTATAACATTTATGGCCTCCATGTTTCCAATTACAGTATAGTTTAATACACTACTCATGGGAGAGCTGTGTAAGCACGTCCTCAGTATTGCATTGCACATCCTTAATGGGCATGATTTCAGTTATAATTAGCATGCACATTGAAAAAATGGCAGCTTTCTCTTAATGGCTTAAATCTTACTAGCGACCCGATAAATCATCATTTTCTTGTAAACGAGTACTGTGATCCATCATTTTTTTGTCTTATTGAGTGTAGCTGCATCACATTCTTAAAATTAATACCGACAAATTTCTACAATGTATGGGAGAATAATAAATTTAACCGCCAGAAAGGTTAACTTTGCCAGTACTTGCTAAAATATAATTTTGTCTTCCAGAACACTCTATATGCTTGGAGCAAGTTGAATCCGTGTGGATTAAAAATTTGTGCCTTTATCATGAAACATGTAGATATGAAATTGTTCCTTGAAGTAGTGTATTGTTGTATTTTTCGTTTTTCTTTTTCCTTAGTTTTTCAAAACGTAAACTGCGTTTAAAAGTAAACAGTTTAAATTTTATTAATTAAAAGCTTTTATGGAAGCTGATATAGTAAGGAATTATGGGGTATATACTCTTAAGCGAATATACTGTACAGTTACGTACCCCCCTTTCAATTTCAAAGTTTGTTTCTTGATAATAAACAACCAATAAAATTGAATGAAAATCTAAGATAAGTTATATTTCTAGGGAATCAATGCTGTAACTTTGGAAAGCGAAATCAAAGCAAAATCCAGCTAAACTTAAACATTTACAAAAAGTAAGCCAGTGCAGTAGGAGACAACTTCAGCATGCTCAAACCTGCATTTCAATTAAGAATTGATCTATCAGCTATTCCTGTACGTACAAACAAAACCAAATGCAAAAGCTTACACTTTCTTAAATGTTCTTAAATGAAACCATAATTTTGAGGACTGGTCAAAAAGTAAAGGTGGGGGGGCTGGTGGGCCAGAGCATTTGAAAATGTGTTGGATAGAAAACACATGCCCATCCCTGCCATTTGGCATGAAAAAATGAGTGATCCAACCCTAAATGAAGATTGAAAATTACATGACCCACCCCCTATATTTTTGGTTGTGAAATCCAACAAGATCACATTTTGTATATGAACTTGTGGTGTTATTTACATTTTAGATTTATTTCCTAACAATATAACTCGAAAGCATCTAAAAATAATATTGCACTGCACCGGTATCACAGAGGTCATGGATTTGAATCCCGTTCAGGCCGGAATTTTTTTCACGCTTTAATTTCACAGGTGCTTAAATTGTGCACATAACTGCATATTTCTCAGCAGTTCAAATATATTGTTTTTTCATATATTCACTTGTAAAAATAATATTGTTTTCCTTTACTCTTGCAACTTTAAGTCATGTCCGTAAACACACTCAGCCTCAGGCCTTGCTTTGTGTGGAACAGCGATCCATCAAGAAAAAGCTGTAGTGAGTCCTGGGACTCACACAGCCAGCAAACTACTAGTCCCAGGCCCAAGAATGTGAGTTCCAGAGCCATGAACATGAGTCCCGTACCCTTGTGGATAAATACTACCGAAATCACTAAACTGTTAGCACCTGGAAAAAATAGCAATGTTTGAAAAGAAACAGAATGTCACGTGACCAATCTGTGCGCTCCAAATGGTCACGTGAGTAAGCCAAAAATTCAAATGCGATTGATTGTTGATTGTTGTTTTTTTTCCGGGTGCTAACAGTTTAGTGATTTCGGTAGTAGCATGTAGACACAAGTTGGCCATTTGGTGTTCTTGGAGACCAGCATGTTAATAGACCATGATTTTAAAAATTTCTGCACTGGAACTCCTTGCTCATTCCATTAGACTTCGTAGCTTTTGTACAGATTTTACAATACATGAAATTGCCGTCTTTATTGTACACCAGCCACAAGTGTTTTTTTTAGCCACGGTTCGAAAACTTTTTAAATGTGTGCCAATTCCTGTTATAAAATAGGATGACCCACTCCCCATGGGTCGCCAAAAATTGAACAACCCACCCCTTACCAAAGGCTCAAAAAATGGTAACCCTCCCCCTCTCTGCTCTGGCCCACCCCCAAGTACTTTTTGACCAGTCCCTTAAAGGAGTATAATACATGTACATATTGCTCAACAAAAATTAAGCCAAATGGTTATCAATAATCAAAATTTAATATCATACTTGTTTTTCACTGGGTTTTAAACAGAATTTAGTAATTCAATAAAGAAAGTTCTAATTTGAAATATAAACAGAGCAGGAAAACAGGCCAAGTTTTTGAAAAGCTTCGTTTAATATTAAAAAAAGATAAGATCAATGGATTGAGAAGAAACTCTAGTTGATCAGCCGACCAACTGCAGAATAAAATCAAGAATTAATTATTTGTCTTGGGACAAAATTGATCTAAAATTTGATAGTGAATCATAGTTCCGTGTTCAAACGTGCCTGATAGTTGAAACTATTATCAACTATCATGACCGTTTGACCAGGGCTTTAGGAATGATTGACTGGTTTTGACTGTAAATTGATTTACAGAACAGTAGGTGGGTCATCTCACAAGTATATAGATCAGTTGACCTGTTTTGCATTCATATGAGTTGAACTAGGTATTGTTTTTTATCAATGTGCCCACAATGTTTGTATATGATTATTATACTAGGATTACATGTATGACATATGTTTTTATTACCGGTAATTATTAATTTGTGTATCATTATGGTTAAAATAATTATCATTGTGTATTAATTTTTTATTGTTAGAATTAAACATTGGAAACATTTTTTCTTGCAAACATATCTTGTATTTGTCTTTAGCTTTAATTTCTCTTGATGTCCCCAAAATGTGTGTACACGCTTACTGTAAAGCTAGTGTGTAAACGAAAACAAAGCCCTATGGATAGAATCTGAAAAGCAATTCTGTAACTACAGCTGCTACTGAGTAACTTTATATGACACCCATTGACATTCAATGAAAATACGATACACTCCTTCGTGACACTGTGGGGACTTTTGAACACAAAATTTACACACCTGGGTGAGTTGTGGGGACTTCCCCAGTTTCATGTCAAAAATGCGTTTTTCAGCAAATCTTAATGTTTGGTGACCATGTAGTTGTGGGGACCTACTTTTGGTCCCCACGATGTCAACGGTTCCCACAACGCTGGTGTGTAAACATATGGAAGTCCCCACAACTGGGTGTGTGTAAGAACATACATACATACATACATACATACATATATACGATATTCCCTTTCGAGCAAGAATTACGAGCCGACATTTTTCCACGTTTGGAACGACGAATATCCACATATATCTTGTCAATCGCATTGACTGCACTCCAAAGTTGTTTACTGTTGATTAAATGAGATGCACGAATTGCGAATCGAACGATCCGTAACACACATGGCCTCTTGCGGGAAAGTGTGAATTTTTTTTTCTCGCCCTAATGAGATGCAACATACGATCCGTAAACTCTACTCTACGGACCGCAAGAGCCCTTAACGATCCATACGAATTGGACGAACTGGAAATCTACTCTACGGACCGCAAGGGCACTTAACGATCCGTACGGATCGAACGAACTGAATTTATCTTTAGCGGATCGTTACAGTGCGGGTATATTGGACATGGGTGGAGTGACAGGATTCCACGCCTTGTCAATGGTTTGTCTTGAAGGGTTATCCGAAACTGGAACGAGTCAGTTTCCACGCACCATTGGACACCCAGGGCTCTTTCCATAGGCAGAGAGTTCTGATGAAGATCCAAATTCTTCAAGCCCTTTGCGCGCTCGTCTTCAGGGATCGTTTCTAAGACTTCCCTTGAATTAGAAGTGAACTTGTGAAGGCGTAATCCACCCTTTGCGCACAACTTCCTTGTACTTTCAATCAACTTAATTGCCTCAGCCACTGTCGGCACCGATTTTAAGCCGTCATCAACATGAAAATTGTCTCTGACAAAGTTAGCTGCATCGCGTCCAAACTCTTCTTCATGGTCAGTGGCAATTCTCTTTAATGCGAAGTTCGCACATCCAGGAGAGGACCCTGCTTCGAAAAGGTGAACTGTCATTCGGTATTCGACCGGCGCTGCCTTGATGTCTCCATCTGGCCACCGCAGGAATCGTAGCAAGTTTCGATGCCTCTTATCAACCTTGAATTGATGGAACATGGCTTCCAGGTTGCACATAAAGGCCACTGGATCCTTTCTGAACCGGCATAATACACCCACAAGTCCGTTTGTCAAATCAGGGCCTGTTAGGAGGTGCTTGTTTAAACACTCTCGTTTATAGTCCGCACTGCAATCAAACACGACACGAATTTTGCCAGGCTTCTTGGGGTGGTACACCCCGTGATGAGGGATGTACCAAACATCACCATGGTTGTAGGAAACTTCTTCTTTCGGAACCTTTTCTGCATAGCCCTTGGCAATGATCTCATTCATGAAGGTCGTGTAGTCGTCTCGGTACTTCATGTCATCTTCAAACCTTTGACCAAGTTTGTGCAACCGACGCAGGGCAAGAGACTTGTTGTTTGGTAAGCTTAGCATATCGTCACGAAGGGGAAGAGGCATTTCGTAATGGCCGTCGCTTCTCTGATGGATACCTTCTTGTAACCTTTTAAGAAAGGTTTTGTCCTCTTGCAAAAGTGTGCGAGTGCTAGTCAATCTTTGGGAGAAGTCCAGCTCGAACATTTCGCTGATCTGAAAGGGATTGAAGACTTCCTTGGTCCTGGTTCCGAGAGTGAAGAGGCATCTTCTGTTCCCTGACTGTACAACGGGAGGAACACCACTTTCAGATACTTCACGGGCAATGATCCGGTTCGTGACCCCAAATACGTCTCCATCGTAATCTGGACACCAGCTGACTCTTCCGACTATGCCCCAACCCAGATCTGTTCGTAGAGCATAAGGTTCATCAAGGATGCCAGGAATCACTTCTCTGGGCACAATGGCGCGTGTACAATTAGAGCCTATAAGGAGACCAACATCGACGTCGTCACGATAGGGCATCAACTGGCCAGCAATCTTCTTTATATGGGCCCAATTCCAAGCGGCTTCTGGCCTAGGAATTTGCTCTCTTCTTGCTGGTATTGTGTCCGCCGAAAACGTGCTAGGCAGTGCAATTGTGACTTGACCCGTATAATCTTGAACGAGCAAACCATTGACCTTCGCACTTGAAATGGCTGAGTTCTTTCCATGCATAGTGGAGAGCAGGAGCTGAGTCTGATGACCTCGTACACCAAGCTGACAAAGTGTTTCTTTCGCAATAAAGGTCGTATCGGACTGATCATCTAGTAACGCGTACACAGAAGCTTGTGGCTTGGGTCTTCTTTGTGGGATAACCATACAGGAACGATTAGGGAACTTATTTGATCCTTGCCTTGACCAGTCATGAAGCAGGTTGTCGAACCACCTTGAATTAGCTGTCCAGAATCGTTACCAGTCACTGTTACCGCCACCCCTTCCTTCATTTCCTTCTTGGCTTTTGGAATCCCCGTGAAAGGGTGTTGGATGTAATCTCTTACAGATCTCACAAACGTTTCTCTTGGTACACGTTCTTGACAAATGTCCAGGCTCAAGACAGCCAAAACACAATCCATTTGTCGATGCGTATTCCTTTCTAGATGGGATATCTTTCTTCTTGAATTCTTCGCACTTACATGTATCTAAGTCGTGACGCCCCTTACAGAGCCGACAAGTCCTTCCAGCAGTTTTAATTCCCTTGTTTGTGAAGAAGCTTAAAACCAAACGCTCTTCTTTGATATCCAAACTTATTCTTGCTACGCCCATCATCATCGTTTGTTTTTTTTCCTGTCATCTTCTTTTAAGGACTGGGATGAGATAACAGGATCGCATGCAATATCAGCTTCTCTGGAAAGAAACTTCACAAACTCGGAAAATGGTGGGAATGTACCCTTTTCTGTCTTAGATTGATGAACGACGCGACTCCAGCGATCAATTGCCCACTTAGGAAGTTTGGAAACCAGTTTGCGATTCTCTTGGTCGTCGTTAAGTACCTTGAGGCTACCAATCTTGTTCATTGCCTTTTCGCATTGCACAAGAAAGTCCGAAAACCTCCTCAGACCAGATCCACCGTTGGCAGGTATTTTTGACCAGGACTCTATTTTTTGGCGACAAGCTGCAGCTACTGCATAAGGGTCACCAAACCGTTTCGCAAGCATCTCCTTGGCCTTCTGATAGGCGTCGTCTGAATCGAGAAGAAGGAAGCCATCAACCACTTTTTTAGCATTTCCAGTCATGTACTTTCCAAGGAAATGTAGCCTTTCGTTGGGCTTGACGGCTCGACTTTCAATTAGAGTTTCAAATGCTTTAATCTATATAGGATACTGGAGCAAGTCTCCGCTGAAGATACCTGGTTCAGGAAGAGGCAATCGGCTGTGGCTTTGGTTTTCTGCCAAGAGTCTGGCGATTTCCAGTAGCTGATCCTGCACAGAGTTGCCGGGTTTAGGAGGATCTGCACTCTCTTGTTTTGAAGAGATTATTGGAGAGCACGACCATGTCACTTGTGCAGGTGCATTCACCGACACAGGAACACCAATTGGGACAAATGCGGGCGACGAAGGGTCTAGTGAGCTGAACTTGGAAGCAGACGTGATAGGTAACGGCAAAGGAGGCGCCGGAGGCTTCAGCTCAGGTAAGTCACGGAGAAATCTCTCCATTTTTTCGTTTCTGCCATCTTCCACAGGGAGGTCCAACTGTTCTTCCGCTCAGTTGGAAGCGCGCTCTTCCTTTTCTATTTTCACGTACGCATTAACCATTGCTTCTTTTTGAGCTAGTTCGGATCTCTTCTAGAGCTCTTTCTTCTTCCTTTAAGACTTCTATTTTCCCCCGCTCAACCTCCTCAAGCATCTTTCTGCTCTGCATTTCCATAGCTTGTCTTTCCTGAGATAGGGCAATCGTTGCCTCCAAGGTTGCAATATCTTCTTCAAGACCAATTCGCCGCTGTGCCAAAGAAATGCTACTTTTTCCCGATTTATGGGATGAATTGCTTCTTTTGGAATTGTTTGATTTAAGCGTCGAAGTTGAGCGTGTCGAATTACGTTCCACGAGCACCGCCTCCAAATCCTTAATTCTGTCTCCGACCTGCCGTAAAATGGCATTATTTTCTCTCGCTAGTTCCTCTAGGTTCCGATCAAGTTTTCCTATTTCGTCCTCGGACTCATGATCAGTTACCTCTTCTAATCCTTCTTGAGCTTTAAACAACTCTCGCATTCGCTCCTCAAGGACTTCGCAATCACGTTGTAACGCAGGAATGTCCTGTTGCGTAATAACTTGACATTGTAAATGGTTCAATTGCCGTCGCCACGATCGTTTCGCCGAAATGAAGGCGTTCGTTAGCCGGGGAATGCTATATTCCTTTCCCTTTTCCGCTTAAACTCTAACTCTACTTACTATTGCGCCTTTATTTTCCGCGTGAAATAACTCTTCATGGCGATCAGCGGGAGACGAAGATCCAACAGTAAACAAAGGATCGATCGCATTGACCTCTTCGTCTTTAGATGAGTGAGCCATAAATTTTGCTGTGGACGACGTTGAACATTAATTTGATGTCTCCAAGAAAGTATTAAACTTTAAATGCATTACGTTCGGGGCTCACAATTTCTTAGCACGAAGTAATACCGTCCAGAGTAATCCAGGCGTGATTACCGCAAGTTCAGAATTAAATAAAGGACGTCGAAGCACTGATCAAGAGCACTGGACTTCGTGTTGATTTCCAATATTTACCTTTAATACAATAACCAATGCTAAAAACCATCAAACTAAAGTACAAGCAAAAACATCTAGTCTAAGCGACACGAAAGGACAAAGTCGAACAATAGTCTGATATGATAACAACACAGTCGCAGGAAACGGTAAACTAACTAAACTACAAATAAAACCAACGAAATGAAACTAGGAAAGGTAAAACGTGCTTACCGATTGTCCTCTCTGTACGCCTGAGCAGTTATTTTCGCAGGATCCACAATAAAATCTTCGCAATAAACGCAATAAACTTTGCAAACGCAGAACACAGCCCACGGACACGGACGACTACCAAAAGGCACGAGGTTCTGAAATACGATCTGACGGAAACGTCACTAATATCTAACCTAGACAGTTACAGATTTAATTGGCTATTAATCTAGGCCAATAAGATTTGCCCTATTATTGTACCAAACATAGCTATCATGGCGGCCGATAAACCGTCATCAGGGCACAATAGTGTGAGAGCATAATTTACACTCTCACACTGTTGTACCCTGATAGCGATTGATTCCCTGTTGCAAATAAATCATGGAAGAAGAGTAGAGGGAATCTATGGTGGACTGTCACACGTCACCTAAAGGAAAAGTCGCTATTTCGGCGTGGAGTGGCCAAGCAATGGACTGACTATAGTACTCGATCTGATCAGGTAAATACTTATTTTTGATACCAGAAATAGATTTATTCTACCCTGGATGCGAGACTTTTTTTTCTTAGCGAAGCTGCGATTGTGAGTGACGAAGCCGCGATCGAGATCGTTTCCGAACGTAATTTCTAATTTTGTGGGTGTTGTAACCATGAAGACCTTCGTTAACTTGTTTCGGCACTTTCGTCCTTGTTTGATACGCCAGACTTTTTTATTTGAATTCAGGAATGACCAGAGCTCTTAAGTCTCACGGTTTTCAGGTCAATCTCACGGTCTCATGATGAAGAACAAAAATTATATCACGGTGAACAAATTTGATCACAAGCCAATGGAATACACCAGGGGAGCAGGTATATATGGGGCAGCGCTGAGAGCGCTCGCCTCCTACCAATGTGTCCCAGGTTCGATTCCCGGGCCCGGCGTCATATGTCGCTTGAGTTTGTTGTTGGTTCTCTTCTCTGCTCCGAGAGGTTTTTCTCCGGGTCCTCCGGTTTTCCCCTCTCCTCAAAAACCAATATTTCCAAATTCCAATAATTTGATCTGGAATTGTCAAGCACTTAATCATGAGCCCCAGGCTCGGGTGATTGCGCAAGCACACCCTGTGTTTGACATTAAATCTGATTTTTTTTTTACAGGACCAGAACAGTTGATGAAATCGAAAATCAATGACTATCGATAACAGTCGATGACAATCGATATCAGTTAATTGATTGATATTGATAATCGATGAACAATCGATCACAAAAATGTTGTGCGATTATTGATTAATTGTCATTGATTATCAATATTAATTGATATTGGATAGGAATTGATCAATTTACTACATCAATTATCACCAATTATCAATATCAATTGATATTCGATGGGAATCGATCAATTAACATTATAGATTGTTATCAATGTGCAATATCAATTGATTACTTATCCGACAGTGATCTATTCAGTCAAACAGTTCAATTGTCAATTTCATGGAGTCTTAATACATTTACTGGGGAACACATTTCTATATCAGTTAAAACTAGCGAGTAGCAATGCTTAAACTTGTTTATTCGCCCACACATTTCATGTAATGTCCTGGGAATGAGATTCACTTCTGTTCTGCTTTTCACCTTTGACACCCAACTTGAATAACTTTTCGCTACTCCGTAAATAATTTTTCGGAATTTCACACAGATGATTGAGGTGGACGAAAGCCTTTGCACAGACATTTAAAGACAGAAAATGAAGAAGAAGAAATAACGACAAGCTTACATTTAATTGAGTTTAAACAACGACTGCATCCCAGGTCAGTTGAATGTTTGCAATTACTCTAAGCTAAATCAATCAAGTTTGTACTACTCGCAACAAAATATTTCAATTGTCTTAATTATTTGTGCTGTTTTCACATTCATGATCAATTCTCAAACTTTGGTACTGAGGATTAAAAATAACATACCATTTGCGTTCAAGATGTAGAAGAATTTAGTGCCAATAAATTTCAATCAACAAAGTTCGGGACCACTTATTAAATAAGTGTGATTATCGATTGATCATCGATTGACCAATGCCAATCGATGTTAATCAACAGTAATTAATCAATTGTAATTGATTAATCAATTGATATTCTGATCATCAATTTTCATTGATTGTTCAGGTCCTGAATACACTTTCTTTGAATATTAACTTTCATTTTTGCTTTCTAAAATTTTTGACAAGGCATAGACCTCAAAACAGTGATGGGCAAAACACTGACCCCAGTCCATGGACTACTCTAAATTATATAATGCTCCAAGTTATTCTTGTATTTTGATTGGTTCTTGCTTATGATCTACTAGAGAACAGACAAACGAATGATGTCTTCATTTCAAAGATTTTCCCTCTGTGTTTAAAGTGGTGGAAATTTCTGAGAATTTAGATATATTTGAATGTGACTGGGGAGAAATAAGGTACAAAAAAAGTCTTGTTGAGGCATTGGACAGGTGCGAGAGTCTTGAGGAAGAATGAAAAAGCTGTTTCTTTTGAGAAAATGACTCAGAAAAAATATTTGAGCAGTCTCAGTCTGCTTTCGAGTGAGGTTAAACCAAGTACAAAATTGGTCTTAAGTAAGAAACCACTGCTTTGTCATGAATTTAACAAAACTGATTTGGCCGAGACACACGATGCAACAAATTGCTGCGATAGTCCCCGCGTCTTCACTGATGCTGGGACAAGTCGCTGCGATAACACATTTGTTCAGTCCTCGCAATTGATTTTAGAGAGGAAGGCTTATTAACTTTCCTCCTGTGAAAAGGGGAGGGGGCTTATTTGAGAGGGGGTGGGTGGGGGGCTTAATAGAGGATTTACGGTAATACATGTAGTACACACAGTGCATACCTTAATTAATTAGACTAGTAATACCTGCCAGTAGAGTGCCAACGAGTAAAAACTGTGACAGTTGCATGCCAAAAATTCATAGAATTACCAGCACCTAATGTGATCCACATGGAGGATCGAAAGAAGGTCTGGCCTGAACTAAACCCGGAACTTATCAGACCAATGGCATATACAGTACAGTAAACCCAGTGCGCAATACAGTCAACAGAGTTGCGCAAAAACAGCTACGTTTTGCTTAACATCCAGCGGCAAAAGCTCAAGCATACTATGACAAATATGATATCTGTCATTTGGAATCGCCATACTGTACTTGCAAACAGTTCTGATAAAAAAAAACCGGGCCCGGTGTCAAAATATACAGTCAAGGCAAGTAAGCAACATGTTCACGGCAGACTGTTCACGGTGAATTTCTTATTCTGTCCCTCAAAAGAAAATGTTGGGAGATTTTAAAACATATCTTGCAATAGAAATGAGCCTAAACCGCACAAACATGTGACAAATTACAGAGGTGTCAAACTTGCCAAAGAGACATGCCGATTAACAGCGGAATCCCAAATTTTTTATAGCACGGTTTCATAAAAATTCTTTTTCATCCATTGTCTTCGCAGGAAAAACATTTAAACCCCAGCACTCATAGGACTACAACTCCTGGGTGATTTAGATCCCAAAAAAGACTTTGGCGGGAATGAAACAAAAAGCAAAGCAGCTGCCTCCTCCACAGGCTTTTCTTATTTTTTCTTAGCGCAAAGAGCGATTTGGGAGTCTGGGAGTGAACAAAAGAGCGCGAGCGGGACCTGGTAGCCACTAGTTAATTTGTTAATCATACTATCGCGCGGGCGACTGGGGACGAGGCAGGCAAAGCAGGGCAGTGCAAAGAGTCAATAATTTATTCAATCTCTTCACCGCTCAGCTTTGTTACGCACAAGTTAAAAAAAACTTACTCCTGGATAATTTCAGCCTTAAAAACCTCAACTCTGCTTAAAATGTTTCCTAGGCTTATAACACAACCAACATGAAGTGCCCTTTGAAAACACAAGTAAAGCAACAAAAAGGGTTGAGAGACCAAACAGAGAAAGGCTAATGTACAAATAAACAAGAGAAGCGTGTAGGCTTGTCAGCTCATGTCAATCCATTTCACGTGCACCAATCATGATGCTCCTGATGTTTTTGGTTTAGATAATAGCACTGTGATGCTACTGGCTAACTCAAAAACAATCACCCATGATGTCATTCTTACATGTACATTACCTTAGGCTGCTTTTGAGATTCTCTCTCCTTGTGCCAAAATCTACTCACACACACGGCTCTATAATGCTGCCGCCTCCTCACCCTTGCGTCCTCGCAAGGGTGACTCATTGGCAAAAAATGTTTTCTCTTTACTTTTTTACTTAGTAGAAAAAAATACACAATACTTCATCACCGAGTACATACATGCACATTAGACTATTTTACACTAAATACTACCAATGTGCATAAATGTCATACAAAATAGTTACATTGCGTGCAAATCTTGTCTACCTATTCTTACACTTCTACTTAACACATTTCATTCACTTTCTAAACCATAGTTATTAGTCTACTTTGGTACCCTCATTTGGCATAAGCAAAATTTACCGGTAATGTGAAAATGGGTGACATTCAATTTGGTATTAGACTTTTCAACCCTTAAAAGGTATGACAAGCACATATGCTAGGATTATGGGCCAGTATCTGGCAGTATCCTGGTTGGTGCACAGGGTTGTAGCTAAGAAAATAGTCTCCCGGCTAATATTTTAATCGAGCTGGTCACCATTTTTCATCAGAGACCTGGAACATTCATCCCCAATCTTTTGCAACCGATACCTTGAATGTGGGCCTACCAAGCTTCATGTTTACATGATGGAGGACTCAGTGCAGGGAAAGAGAACACACCAAATATGTGCTCAAAACAAGATTTTATTCCAATTACTTTACTCATTATAGTGGCACTGATACTCAAGGTATGTGATCAGTAATTCACTCTAAACTTTTCATTCACATGTACAGTAGACAGTTCAATATGGTTCAAATATCAAAATAATGTTTGTACGTTACTTTGCAACCCCAAATGACCGTTAATTGTCCTTTACCGACTGACCTACGGTACCAGCCAAAATTCAACTGGCGATCACTTCTTTGTAAGCTGGCGAATTTTGCCAGTAGCCGGCACTTAGCGACAATCCTGGGTGCAGGCTTCATAATGGTTAATATCCAGTCTAGATGACATTTATGCCGTTGCCAATTTTATAATGATTTGAATGCCTATTGATTGTGTCTCTTGAAATGCATGTCACTGAGTCCTTCACAGACATTACATTGGCTACATTATACAAAATTAGTGGCCAAAAAAGTCTTGGAGATTTGTTCTTTACATATTTTGTGCATTGAGTTCTTATTCCTATTTGATTTTATCACTTAGTTGTCAAATGGCTACTCAATTTTCTATTGATTTTGGGCCCTTGCTTGGCTCTGACAGTTTGAGCCATATCCAGGAGCCCATTATAGGCTTCCGTCATATAATAAACCAGAAGTATTCATCTTTCCTGTACTTGACAAATAAAATACCCATCAGAAGTTGCCCTTTTGTGCATTACATGCGTTGCGATATGCTGTTAGCCTTTCATGTTTGTACCTTGAGTTAATCCTGCAATCCCTTACTAGGCATATGTCATGATTTTGTTAAGTTCCTTTTCCCATGAAAAAAGGTCAATTCTGGTCTATATGAGTGCTAATCAGTAAGGAGAAAAATGGCGGCCTCTGGTGGACATGGCGACCAGATCTTCTGGTGAAAAATTAATTATAAAGTCTGTGGTTGTGATTGGCCACTGCGGTTCCTGGGGGGCTTAAATTTGCAGTAAATTCAAACTAAGGATAGATTGGTCTGTGAAAATGCAGGGACAAGAATTTTTGGCAGGGGTAGTTGTACACTCTTACTGATCGATGGGCTCCTGCTTTTAAAAGCCAGACAGTCAGCTGGTGCATATGCACATTAGATACCACTTCATAGCTAATTTGCTTATCACAGAGACGTGATCCATACAGTTTTTAACCAAAATATGATAAAAACTAATATCATAATCAAAATCAGGTTTTCAGTCAATGACTGAAAATCAAGCAAACACTCCCAGATTGAAGTGCATTACAAGATGTACTTTGATTTCAGGTTGAGGTGAACTTTTTTCAAAGTGAGAAAACAAGTGTCCCAGTCAGTGCAGTCCTAAAGCTGACTGTGTCCCTTAATGGTAGTATTCAATAGAAAATCTAAGGTTTGCTTGAAGAACATATATTCAGGAGATAGAACCAGGAGAGATCGGTGCAGTTATGTCGTAGACAAATCCATCTAGTCAATTAGTTATGCAAATTAATTTCTGGTCAAATTTGTAAGATGTTGACCAAAATGAAGATTTGAAAGGACACATGACCTGTTAAAGAAGGAAAATATGCAAAGGACCAAAACACAATAATTTATGTACCAAAGAAATCTGTGGGGCATGGGATAGAGGCAAATCAACTCAAGCTCTGACCTGGTGGGCCACTAGGCTCTCGTGTAGACTTTACCTTACCAATTTTAATTTGCAAGATTTTCTGGAATATTAAAATACAGTAGGTTGCTAATTTGAAGTTTACTGTCACTTTTAAGGAACCATGTGAAAGACTTCAAGGTGAAGACCAAGAAGGCTTTGAAGAAAGGTTCATTAATGAATTTATAAGTAACATTTGAATGCCTTTTTTTTAGCTAAATATTATGTGCTATTAATAATGCTCTTGGCAATAATGTTGGGAAGGGTTTTTTTATATAATAACAGTGTGCATGCTATAATAAAAGCTTACTACCCTGTGAGCAGGTGGTTTCCAAGCTTACAGTATTTAAAATCAAGTGTTTTACATATACAGTAGCGCCTGTTCCAACTCTTCAGAAAGAAAAGGCCTTTCTAGTGATACTTAAATCTTCTACTTAGAGGAAGACCTGCTGTTTTCTATTTGGTCTGTGTAAAACACAGATGGCGCACTCCAGACCAGAAAAAGGGGTAAATTTCACACTAAGGGTAAATTGTAACACTGGCAATACTATACTGAAATCACTAAATTGTTAGCTCCCTTTGAATTTAGGGCTTACCTTCATGACCACTTTCAGCATCCCCATCTTTCACAACTGATCATGCATTTTCATCAACTTCTGGTGACTTCTATAACACAACTTCTGGAATCATGTGCCGATGCAAAATCGCATAATTCAGCTCTGAGCGCATAATTCATATAATTCCGAAAAAACGCATAATGGCACATAATGTTGGAAAATTCCAAAAAATCTATTTATAGGCTATGCTTTTTCATACCTTGAGAGATACATGGAAATTTTTTTCCCATAAATACAGTACATTTTCGCAGCAAATAGCCACCGCTTTTTGCAAAAAGCATTCAACTAAACAAGGGATTCCAGGCGTTTTATGCTGCTGGCCGTTTGGCGCATGTGCTCTTACTGAGCTTTTCTAAAGGCAGTTGAATTTACACAGTTGTTGATATGTATCTTTCACAGAGCATGTGAGAGGCGCGGTGGCCTCATGGTTAGTGCGCTCGTCTCTGGATCTAGCGGTCCGGGTTCGAGCCCTGGCCGGGGACATTGTGTTGTGTTCTTGGGCAAGGCACTTTACTCTCACATTGCCTCTCTCCACCCAGGTGTATAAATGGGTACCGGCGAATTTAATGCTGGGGGGTAACCCTGCGATGGACTAGCATCCCATCCAGGGGGGAGTAGAAATACTCCTAGTCGCTTAATGCTAAGGAAACCGGGATAAGCTCCGGCCTGATGGGCCACTTGGCTCGTATGCAGACTTACCTTACCTTACCTTTCACAGAGCATGATGTTGCGACCGCTGAGATTGCCAGCATACAACTGTACCCCAATTTTTTTCACTTCCTGGCAACTAACTATTTACACTTGGTTGCGAAGTGGGCTTTTCTATAATAATTATTTCATTCTCAACAAACGAGTGTAATGAATGTCAAAATACCATGCTATAGACCTTTTGTTTTAATGCATGTAGCTTTTTAAATGGCATTCTTCTTGTGAGATACCCAGTGACTTGAAGATGGGGAGCTAAATGTATTTAACATCTTTCATTAAAAGTATTTCCATCTTGGCATCAAAGATTTTTGCGAAAACTTTAGGCTGTATTTTTGGAAATAATTTACATGTAAGCTACACTGTATGCATATATGTAATTGATTGGTAAAATTATTGATTCCTCTTGGTTGTTACTTTCCAAGGGACAGTAATTGCCAGAAAACCAGAATTGCTCAATATTGTCTCTCTCTCTCTCTCTCTCTCTCTCTAGATTGTTACCTGCGTATTTGCTACCCTTTCTCCTTTTCGTTTTTTTAATACTTCAAAAAACTTTAAAATGTGTTTTGTTGATGTACAGCTTAGCTTTACACTTCGTTTTTCACAGCATAACTGAAATGCACCGAATGTTAAGAATTGTGAAGGAAATATCGCGCGTTTTGTCCGACTAACGTAGCAAATACTCAGTCGTAGGTACAAAGACCCAAAAAAACCACTAAATTTTCGATTTTTGCAGATTCCGAAGGTCACTTACGAATAAATAGTTTCCACCCAAGTCCCCGCCAATCTGAAATATTTTTTAATTCTTTCACAGGTCAATTTTTGCAAAAATCCTGTCTTAGGCCACGAAGTAAACTCGACCTTAAAGTTGAAGATTTTTTTGACGGTGCTCGAATCTTTTTTTTCGTCATAAAACTCCTTCTTTCTTTTTAACAAATTATTTTTTCTTCTTGTGGTTTGCGCTTTGAAAGACGAACCACCTCCATCTTCGAACAATTCCATTTAGGACTTTTTTCACGATTTATTTAGGGAAACGTATTTCGTAGCAAATACGCATTTTGGTAGCAAATACGCACTTCCAGGTTTTGGTGGCGAAGCGTTATTTTTTTGGATTAATACGATAAATGCGGTGTGCTATATCATACACAGTTTGACTTTCTTTTTATTGTTTATTTATCTACGTCCCAGAAAAAATGTTTTCAAATACCCTGCATTATTAACTAATATTTTTATCCTTTAAAGGAAACATAACTTGGACTGTTACATCATCTCTATCTGTAGCATTTATTTCATTTGCCAAAAAAGTAGCCATAGATTTTTGTCAATTTTTTTCTTAGTTATTGCGCATATTGTTCTCATTGAATTTATAAAAAAAAGTGGGGTCACCTTGCTCGTTTAAGAGAAAAGAAGCATATATCTCGCTATCGAGCTTAGTTTGAGGGAAATCTCTTACGTTTTGAACGCGCACGCGCTCATGTACGCGCGCAAATGATGAAAAAATCGTGCACAGTAGGGATGCGAAATGCAAAACGTACAGGCGTTGTTTCATAAAGTCTTCGGTCGTTTATGTTCTGTTTGCTATATTTAGTTAATTATTTACAGTGTCCCAACTAGTACTACAGTGCTAAATACACTCGACACTTAAATAAAGTTAATATTTATTATTATCACACGTATGTGGCTAAGACAGAGAAGGCGCAGCCCGCGCACTGTTTACACATACAGGGTTCATTTTTAACCGCATAGCTTTCGAAGAAGTTACGCATTTCGTTTACACATCGCCGATCGAGACCACTTCTGAAACCGGCCCATTTTCAACACGTTGTCAAACGAGGAGCGTTTTCAAAATGATTCGGTTCCGTTTGCTGTTTAAACGAGGAAACAGCTTCGTTTTGAAAACGGTTTGACGCACCAAGTTAGGTTCTTGATCGATTGCTTAATGAGGTACTACCTCATTTTCTCGTTCATTCTTAAGGAATACTTGAACTACAAGATCTACACCTGAAACATAATAATTTGTTTTTAGATTTGTGCACATGTCCATAGTTATAGTTACTATAGTTATAGCTTATAGTTACAACTTTAACTTACAGACGTTCGCGCCCAAAATTTCCCACGTACAGATTTTTGTTAAAACTTTGACTGCAGGTAGAAAATGATAAGATTAGATTAAAAAGGAAAAAATTCCAGGGTTGCCAAACTGGTGTTGAAGATAAGGCGTATCACAGACCATAGCATTTCTTGGATTTCCAGTTACTCGAGAGGATTCTGGCCGGATTCATTACTATCGGCATATATTTAAGTTGAAAAATCATATCTAAGTTATGTGTGTTTAACACAGCATATATAGGCCTCTTTGATAGATCTTTGCTACATATGTAATTAAATCGGGTAGAGTTAGTAGCCATA
Source organism: Catalaphyllia jardinei (assembly GCA_022496165.2). Taxonomy (NCBI): domain Eukaryota; kingdom Metazoa; phylum Cnidaria; class Anthozoa; order Scleractinia; family Caryophylliidae; genus Catalaphyllia; species Catalaphyllia jardinei. Next base: position 21,942 of record JAEMPF020024770.1, read on the forward strand.
AAAACTTCAACTTCTAATTCACGCACACCTGTATCCATACACCAATTCGACCCTGTTTGAATAGTATATGAGAAATAATCAAAACTTCCCAATTACAGATTTTTTTTAGTATAATGAAAAGAATCAGAAAAGAAAGTGATCTGCCGTAAAAACAGTTGGGGTCACCAAGTTAACACAAAGGTCATCAGCTCTATATTTTGTTGAGTTTTGACTGGGTGCGCGCGCTTGAAATACATGACGTGGCACCCGCGTGCCTAATGAATAGCGTGCGCACTAGAGATGCCCAGACGCGAACGTCCTGAAACTAAGAATTTGTTTATGCTTAGCGTGCGTATATCGAGTTATGGATGCACGCGGGAAGTTTGGAGAGCACGAAGGAAGCGTAAGAGTCGCTCGAGGCGCAATAGGAATAAGATGAGACTAGCGTGCGCTCTATGTTATAAGCGTATTTGTAAGTTGCGCCGGTGGGCACTACATTTGTCGCACTTGAAAGAAAAGAAAAGTAAAGAAAAGCAAAGCAAAGCACATCATTCATTATAAAGGACACTTAAATTTAATG
>JAEMPF020024770.1:27500-29018 GCA_022496165.2 Catalaphyllia jardinei
ATCGACTCTCACTCTCTGTTAATGATTTCCCAATCAAAACAGGAGAAGCCTACAATATATAGGTTATTTAACTGTACACGCTTTTGCACTTAACACTATTTAAAGGGATACGCTGTAGCGTGTTTCAGTGATCAACAATGGTGCAGATCTGATGCACACTCATCAATTGTGCTATGTTGCGCTATGTTGTGCCATGTTGTCCCTTGTTGTACATTTTTGTACTATGTTATGCTACGTTGCGCTATGTTGTACAATGTTATGCTTCGTTGCGCTATGTTGTACTATCTTATAATACGTTGCGCTATGTTGTACTATGTTATGATACGTTGCGCTATGTTGTACTATGTTATGCTACTTCGTGCTATGCTGTACTATGTTATGCTACTTTGTGCTATGTTGTACTATGTTATACCATGCTGCGCTATGTTCTGCCAGTTTGTGCGATGCTGTGCTATGTTGTGCCTTGTTTCCCTAAGTTATGTTATTTTGGGCTATGCTGTGCTGTGTTTTGAAATTGTTTGCTAGGTTGTGCTATGTTGTGCTATGCTGAGAACATCACTATTAAAACTGTCATTTAGCTGCGTTTGGTTCTAGTAAGTGTGAAGTACTTTTTAATGATAGACAATCGTGTGGAAGATAACATGCAAAAGCTTAACGACGTTGTCAGGTAACAATTAAAAATCGACTCTCACTTTCTGTTAATGTTTTCCCAATCAAAGCAGAAGTAGCCTACAATATATGGGCTATTTAACTGTACACGACTCTGCTCTTAACGCTATCTAGAAAGGGTTACACTCTAGCGTGTTTTAGTGATCAACAATGGTGTAGATCTGATGCGCATTCATCAATGATACTGTTAAGTAACTAGAAAAAGGACTTTTAACTCACTGTTAAAGATAAGCCGATAAAACAGAACATAGTTATGAACTATAAACAACTAACAGAACCAAAAAAGAAAGAACTGATTATTTCGTCCCAGAATCCGAATGATTAATGCCAAGTATTTAGCAGCTAAAAGTACTCATGCAGCTTTGGCGTAAAATTTTTCATCCAAACATCTGATCATTACAGATCACAAATATGGAGCATATAACTCAAACCTCCAGTGAAAACATGACAGTACAAGTAGGTTAAATAAGATCCAGTTGAAAACTAGAGAAGGTAAAAGATACTACAAACCTCTTTATGAAGCGCGCAGAAGAATCCACGTGCACCTTTCCTGCTTAATTGGACTTACGACATATAATAACGCGTCACATAGGTGGCTATTGACTTCAACCAGATAAGTAGCCTAAAGTGGTTTACCGTTAAAGAGATGAATCTTCCTTAAACAACAGTGGAGACTTTCAGTTAAAAAAGGGCCAGTTTATCCGTCAAATTGACAACAAATCAATGATTCATACAACACAAGAACATCACGATAGAACTTGCACTACACAAAAGTGATTCGATGACCGGCAAAAGTAAAGAATAGGCAACAGAGAAAGTGCTGACAATTATATATATATAAATATATAA
>JAEMPF020024771.1:10547-16847 GCA_022496165.2 Catalaphyllia jardinei
GGTTTTGCCAACTTCGTATAATGTGGACACTTCGTTACAATCTACAATTCATTTTCCTTTCTGTTAAGAATTAATTATTACTCCGCCCTCAGCCGGCAATCACAAACGTTAACCTTTAAATTCCTCAAGATGGCTGTCGTGTCCCTCTTTACTGGAGTGTCACACAAACACACCACAGCACTACTTATGACAGGAGCAATGTTCTTTGCTATTTATTTTTATTTTTTTGCTATATAAGTCAAGGAGGTGGACTAGAAAGGGATAAACTCTACCTCCTTTCACAATTTCTCATGTATTTTTGTCGTCAATGTATTGTTGTTGGTAGTTATTTGCTCTCTGTGGGTGATTAATTGTGAATCAACTAGTATAAAAAGAATGTAGTTGTCGCCTGATTTCCTTTCATCATTGACATCATTTCTTGCTTAATGTTACTCCATTTCTTTTTATAAAGAAGTGCTTCCATTAGGCAAAAGCTGAAAATCTCTATGGAAATCGAGTAGTATTCCAGAACATGGCATGAATCCAAAATGTTTTCACCTGGATGTCCCCTCCAAAATATTTCTGGAAAACTCAAATAGCGTAAAGAGTGGGAAGTGAATGTCGCAATACTGGTAGCTACATTTTCGCCGTAACACGTGACATTTAGATCCAAATATTCCAAGGTTTGTGTCCCTTCTAAAATCTTGTTTATTGCTTCATCGCTCAGCGTTGAACATACAAGCGACAGAAGTTTAAGCTTTTTAATTCCATTTTTTGATGCCTGGATCGAACTCCTTCCGGAGAGCTGTGTTGCCACTGGGTCACAATAGTCCAATCTGAGGGAGACAATATTGGTGGCATAAGATAATGCAACATCCCAGTATCTTTCGTCCGATGATTGCCAGTAATAAGATAAATCCAGATGTCGGAGAACAGCCGGATGAAACAATAGAACTGACCAGCTTCTGCACACGGTTCTGAAACATAATCTCTCCTTTAGTCGGAGGTACTCGAAAATACTAAGCAAAATTTCCAAAAGTAGCGTCATAAAAGGTGACATTTTATGTGATCAGAAGAAAAAAACGGAGAATTTTGTGCACTAGATTCAAAGCTGACTAATTCTGTTCCTCTCGCAAATTTCAGTATCCCGATCTGATTTAAAAGAAAATTGACACGTCACTGACAGAAATTGGAAGTTATTGATTATGTTTGGTAAATAAATCACCAATCTACATTTCGTCGGTAGTCGAGGGTCGGGGGCGGTAGGTCGATCGAGAAAGAAGAGTATGCCTTTTGGACGAGGGTAGAGAGTAAATTGTCGACGTTGATGATCGTGCGACAAGCTACCTTCTCTAGCGGCTTAAGGCCTGGGTAAGGAATGTAAAGTAGAATTATGGTTGGCCAGCTATATCTCTTGTTATATTTGCTTTACCAAGCTGAACTTTTCCTTGCCGATAAAACTCGACGTCTTACCTTAACATACTGTTGACCACGTGACATGCCACGTGATCATTTTGTTCAAATTTGGTAAATCGGCGATTTGGTGGCCAATTTCCATCATATTGATCAATAAATGAGCATTTTCCATGGAAATTTAAATTATCTACCTTGCTACGTTTGGAATGACCTTTCTTGACTTCGTTTTTGGAAGATATAAATGATCAAAGGTCGAATTTTGTGGGGAAAAAACACCTTTCACGCTATAAATTTTTTTTGGTGAAAAGAGGGAAGGTCATTCCAAACGTGAAAGGATGGAAATAATTGACCTGCATCTAAATTGCGTTTTTGCTGGTACTAAAAACAGCCACCAATTCCTCAAATAATGGCAATCGCTAAACGTCACGTGACATGTCAAAAGTACCAAGTCTACTTTAAAATGTAATTTGGTTTCATCAACTGAGTTGATAATGTGAATTAGCCACCGTAAAGAGATTCAGTGTGGCAACTCAGTTGATAAAACCAAATTATCTTGTAATACTCCCACCGACGCAGCACCACAGTTTCTTTAGAAACTTACCCCCTTTACTTTAAAATGTTTTTCGGTTACAAGTCACATTTCGATGATTCCTGTCTAAGAACGCACATGCCATTTTCAACTGCCAGCATGTAGCGTACGAGAAAAATGGAAAAGCTTAGAAAAACAAGGTCAACGAGAAAGGAAAGGTAATAGACTGCAAGGCTGATACTACGTGAAAAACGTCTCGAGACACCAACATGACAAGAACCGATGAAGCAGGATCGTAACAGTGGACAGCTGTTTCGTTCTTATTGGAGCTCGTCAACACTGTGTAGCGAAGATATGTAACGCCAGCCAAAGAGCCAACGCACATAAATTGCAAAATGCCCCTTTTACTATATGAAGTTCCGTACTTTGAACTCACTTGCACCCAGAAACACGCGTTGCCACATCACGTTTTTTAGGACGCAAGGAGACCAATGTGTCACGATTGGTGTCTCGAAAAGCAAAAAAAAAAGGGTGGACAAAGCCAGCCTAAACATTTAAAACTGCATGGCCAGTTCCATGCTTAAAAACACGGCGTATCGGATAAACGAAAAATGATATCGAGAATAGAAGAGAAGCAAAATCACATGCAACGAAAATTCGCGTGAAGTCCTCCTTTTAAAATCGCTAGAATGCAGCAGTTGAGCGCAAAATTACAACGTGACCGGAAAACTGCACGCGCACAGCTGTCTTGCCAGCGCGAGCACAGGGAGCTCTCACATCCGTTTAGAATATAAATAAAAGATCATAACTACCTTTATCGCTCGTGTTTTGCGTTTTATCGCTCGTGTTTTCCGTAATCTCGGTTCCAGACCTCGCACTAGCAGACCGCACAATTTACCGCGCACGGGTATTAAAAATTCAAAATGGCGGCCACAAAACTCGCGCGATAAAGGTAATTTTATCTTGTTATCTAATCACTCTGCAGTGAAACGAAAACAAAATAATTTCTAACTAGTACAAGTAAGAAAACACCAGTCATAGGAGGGGGCATCTCGTTTATTGATCAGACATAAATTGCCCTAGGATAGTGATTAACACAAAAAAAAAACGTAGTAACCAAAGACACTGAAATTTACTGAAACAAAATTTCCGAAATGAACTGATCAAAAGCGGAGATGCCGTCAAAGTGACAACTCCTAACGGACAAACTCCTTAAATATTAGCTACTTAGCATAATTGCGTAACCTGCATGCCAGCGAATCTACATACCAGCACGAAAACTATCTTACAATAACAACGTGAAAAATTATATTTTTATTCATATTCTAAACGGACGTGAGGGCTCCCTGTGCGCGAGCGTTGCTTACAAAGATGGTGCAAAAGTCTTTCTTCCATAGCAAGGCATGCATTGGAAGTTTTGTTACTCTTTACCGTTACTGATAGCGAAGGAATCTTAAATGATCCAAAAATTGACAAGTAGAAGGAGCTTTTATTTGCAACCAAGGGTCTGCCAGTTCGTATATTATGTCTCAGAGTCACTCTCGCAACCACTGCAACCAAGGGTCTGGCAGTTCTTATGTCTCTGAGTCACTCTCGCAGCCACTGCAACTACTGCAACCAAGCGTCTGGCAGTTCGTAATGTCTCTGCGTTACTCTGGCAACCGCTGCAACCACTGCAACCAAGGGTCTACCAGTCCGTATGTCTCTGCGTTAATCTCACAACCACTGCAACCTGCGCAACCTTTGCAACCAAGGATCTGACAGTTCGTATACGGCTCTGCGTTACTCTCGCAACCACTGCAACCAAGAGTCTGACAGTTCGTACATGTCTCTGCGTTACTGTGGCAACCACTGCAACCAAGGGTCTGCCAGCCCGTAAATGTTTCTGTGTTACTCTCGCAACCACTGCAACCAACATAGTTGTCCAATCGGTGACGGCATTCCGAAAACAAGAAAATTTCTATATTCATCCAATTAAAGAAGAACCAATGAACTTTTTGCAACCACTGCAACGGAAGTGAAATAGTTAACCAATCAGAGACGACGTTCCGAGAGCTTCGTGTCATTTGAAGCTGCGCGTTCTCTTCTACTACTGAACTTGTTTTTCCCTGTTCCCACCTAGCCGCTTTAGTTTGCTTTCTAGCGGTCGTTCCCTTAGTTATCTGCCGCATTTTGCTCCAACAGCTTCAAGAAAAAAAACGAGCAGCCAAAAATATTCTCTTCGCTTAGAGCGCAATGCGAAACAATAAGGGTTGATTGAAGATTAAGCGAATGATACACGGTTCAACATCGTTCAACTTTTGTTGATCAACAAAAGGTGAACAATGTTGCGGCAACTTGTTGAACGGAATAGAGCCATGCTCTATTTTCGTTCAACAGATTTCAACATGTTGAACGGCATATTTCAACATTCAACATCATATGATACACTGTTCAACATTTGTTGAACAGAGGCTGCAACATTTGTTGCTCAACAAATGTTGAACCGTGTATCATTCGCTTTACGCGGGTAAATTTCCCCAGGAAGCCAACGGAAGTAAGCTTTCCAAGCGCTGATTGGCTCAGTTATCTGAGAACCCAGTTGACTGTGTTTGTGAGCGGAGTTTGTTTGCGGAGCCTGCTCGGAGATCAAATAAAGTGACAAGGAATGAAAGTTAAATCACAGCGTTTCGAATTTCGCATTAGTTCGAGGGGAAATCTACTTCGCAATTTGCTGAAAATTACTCTGTGGGAAGAGGAAGCATTAAGCTAAATATATCTAAGCTCATTTAGCCCAGACATCCAGAAGGTCTGCGATATTTTGGCGTTATTTTTAACTATCCGCTTACGCGCTATGTCTCTGCCAGTTGGGGGCCACGGAAGTCAGAAATGCTACAAGTTGATTGACAGCTTCGAAGCGGAAGTCATAGTGTCGCTTGTTCTGATTGGTCAGTTTTAATACCGGAAGTGTGATGATTGTATTCTGGAAATAGAATGCTGCCAAAGACCAAGGCCAAGGCCAGATCTGATCGCCACAGTGGCGGGAAGATTTCGAAAACTTTTAATTTTGAAGAATTCTGGAATTTCACGACTGTTATGTTATAAAAAAGTTCTTCCTCCGGACAACATAAGGCAGGTATTAATTGTAGAATATTTTGCCGATGTCAAACAACTAACTGTAAGGTAATGTGGTGATTTGAGACGGCGAGGTTTTCGTCAATTGGCGACTTTTTCGGTCCTGCGATTCAGATCAGCTTAAAAATTATGTTGTCGTTCGTTTGCCTCTAGCGGTGACTGACGGTCAAAAGAAAGTGCTGGATGTCGTTTTCGCTGGCCACAATACCTTTGTTGCTGTGATCGCCGGAAGTGGGAAGTCCTTTCTCATAAGGCAAATTTCACAGTGTGCGACGAAAACGGTTTATGTAACAAGCACAACTGGACGCGCAGCGAAAGTTTTGAAAAATAAAGCCAAAACAATCCATTCATTTGCGGGAACTGGTGACTGGCATGAACCTAAAGAGGTATGTTTTGTCTGGCTGGTGTTTTTTTTGTTTTAGAAAAATATATGTTTAAATAAATAGGTGCATGCTGCTGGTGTACATGAACGTATAGTAACAACATGGCAATGCACGAAATTCGTAATGATCACACAATTGCATACAATGTCATGTGGGGTGAAACTCGCTAAACCATCAAAGCCTCTCTTTTTGCCATGCACATTTGGTGAAGAATTATTTTCATTCAGCTTCTTGCTTTAGTGACTTTAACCGCTGAGGATGATGGATGCAAATGTTGATTGTGTAAAAGTGGCCGGTGGTTCCACTGCCCTTTAAATTTTCACAAATCAAGTTTGAAAAAAGATAAAGTATGCACAAATGCATTCATTACAAGCGATAAATTTTATTCCATTTTTCCCTGGATTAACTAGTTTCGGCCGACTTTGCCCGTGTTTTCACGAGAGATGTCTACCTTGGTTTTGTTTTTACTTTACTGAAGTGAAGTTTTTAGTCATGTAAACGCAGTAATAAACCTAGGTAAAAGGCTGCAAAATCAAAAGTAAACCAACCTAGGTTTGGCGACAGAGAAATGCCTCATCAGGCATGGTTTAGCTCAGTAACCGACTGTAACCGAGGAAAAACAGACGTTGTCGCGACATCTTTAGTAGTATAGTAGTTGGGGGTACCAGCACAGTTTTCAATATTATTTTCTATTTTTGATTTTACCAGCACAGTTTTCAATATTATTTTTTATTTTTGATTTTACGAGCACAGTTTTCAATATTTTTTTCTATATTATTTTTCCAGCACATTTTTTCTATATTATTTTTCCAACAATTAATAAAATGTTGGGAAAACCAAATACTAAACCAAACCAAAAACCAAATACTAAACCAAACC
>JAEMPF020024771.1:17129-29016 GCA_022496165.2 Catalaphyllia jardinei
TTTTGTAACCAACTTTTGTAACCAACTTTTGTAACCAACTTTTGTAACCAACTTTTGTAACCAACTTTTGTAACCAACTTTTGTGACCAACTTTTGTGACCAACTTTTGTGACCAACTTTTGTGACCAACTTTTGTGACCAACTTTTGTAACCAACTTTTGTGACCAACTTTTGAGATTATGAAAATTCAAAATGGAAATTAATGTTTGATATTTTTATGACCATATGCATAGCTTGTTATTCCATCATCATGCAAGTATCTTTTATCATCGAAACAGCTGAGTGATACTTTGTTTATTTCATAGCTACCAAGCTTATGGTTCTCACTTCTAATTGTTTTCATTTTATGAAACATCTGTTTATTATTTAAGAGTGTATCTTTATAGTTTTCATGTGTGATGTTTTTCTTGATGATATTCTTTTTAATTCCCTTAGCAGTCTTTCCTCCTTTCTGATCATCTTTCATGTAACTATACATTTTTGATCGTAAGCCCACAAACTCAGTGATTGGAACTCCAGCTGCTTCATCTTTCATTTTACCAATCACTTTCTTATTATCTTTATTATAAAATGGTGAGCTCTCAGAGTAATCACTATTATCGAACTTATGCTTATCTTTCCAGAAGTCTTGATACACATCCTTAGCTTCAATCTCATATGTTAAGCTATCTGTATCTGTAAATAGCAACTTGGCTTTACTTCCATATTTATCTTTAATATAATTGTAATGGAAATCATACATCAAAGTCTTACTCAAATCTAAGATACACATCCCCACATATGCTGGTCTGTTTAGAGTGAGGGTTTCTTTTATTTTATGTACAGCCACCAGATTCTTATTAAAGATCTTACTACTGATATAGGTTGGCTTACTGGTTAATTTTAATAATTTCTTTTCATCAGTAACTAATCTGACATCTACTCGCTTTCTGATATTCTCCATTGTTTTACCGAATACACTGTTATTCATCAGTTTGAAGAAATCCTTTTCAAAAGCATTTTTAGCATTTTTCCGTTTTTCAGTATTGAAATCGATATACTGTTTTAACCAAGGGGATTGATTAAACTTTAGTACTCGATGTACTTTGGTAACCTTCAAACCAAGATCCATATATAACTGAAGGTTCCTATAATGTAAAACATACTTTTCTTTTGTCCTTAAGGTTGGTATAAGCTTGTGAACCAAACCAGTTGATATATTATATTTCTCAGATATTTTTCTACAGTAATCAGATAGCATATCATTTGTTACTTTTACCTTTTCTGGTCCCAGTGGGTAGTCATTGTGTAGGTCATGTAATTTTTTGGGATATCTGAGATCTACTTCTAATATCAATCCTTTCTTATTGTCTTCTTTATACTTGGCTAAATCCAATTCATCAATTTGCTGTTGTGTCATCCATCTGAATCCACCGGTGGGTAGATACTGACTCATAGCCCAACCGTATAAATTATTTGCATCAAGATACATGATATACTTTGAGGGCGCTTTCTTATTGTATTCTTTCATATATTTATTATTTGCTTGACCATAACGATTAGCAATATAACTGATACCACCTCGTAAACCTTTTTCAATAAACTGAAACATATCAATATCAGTCATGAGTTCTAATTTGATATTAGTCATCTTCAACATAGCATCCCGAGATAAACCAGGGGATGTGAAATAATGACATGGATCTAATTTGTAATATTCCAAACATGTTTTCCTGAAATTCTCAAATACATCTGCTAATAATAGGATATCTGATTTCAAATATAAGTCATGATATTCACCCATATTCTTCAAATTGAATTTATTCCAAACATTTTGTGCGTGTTTATAATCTTCATCAGATATATGTTCACTATTTAAAATACTGTAGAATTCTTCTTTTGATGGTAGTTGTTCTTTGAACTTATTAAAACTATCCATATAGTCATAAGGATAAACTCCTTTTCTAGTCATCAAATCTAATTTTTTACCTTCAAATACTTCAGAGGTATATTTTAATGATTCTTTTGGCATATTGCTCACTAATTTTTCTAAACTGGAGCTCATGAATTGGAAACTATCAAGGAAAACTAAGCTATTACCAAGCATGAACGCCATATACTTTTCCATATTATTAGGGATGGCATTGATGGTAATCTCTTGCTCCTCACCTTTTTTATTTTTATAAACATATTTCTTAACAATGGCTCCAATCTCTTGCATAATGAAATGAGAGTCGTAACCACGGAGATTATGGAATATAACAGGTATTTTTACTTCTTCTGGGTTTACTCTAAGTTTTAAATTACAATCCTGATGGGCTGAGCCTCTATATTTACCAGTGATATGACAGTGGTCTCGAACTTGAATATCTTTATCAGTATATTTTTTATCACAAATATGACATTCTTCAGCTTTTTGAAATTGCTTTTCATCTTCTTTTGTCATTTTCAATGGTTTGTTGAACTCTTTTTTCATCACTCTCTTACAATATTTGACTTCTTCCAACATAGCTTCCATGAATTTGAAAACTGCCTTTTCACCTCTATACGTTTTAGCAGTTTTGCTATATTTATCATTATAACAACAGACAACCTTATAACCATAGCCGCAGTCTGTATGCTTCTGGTATGCTTCAGTAAATGATTTGTTGTCATTGGGTTGGCAACCAGATATCTTCTCAGTGATAGCTTCAAAGTCAGCGTAAATCACAAATGGCACAGGCTGTTGTTTATTATGATTATTATATTTTAGGATATTGTTATCAGGATCAGGCATTTTTACTGCTTGTGCTCCATTAATTTGAAGACAATTATCTCTATGATTGTTCAAGACTATTTCAGAGCTGAAACACTGAAGGCAATGCATGCAGAAGTGCTTCCTTTCTTTGTGTTTTGTTTGGTTATACATAAACCTGTTGAAGTCTTCAATTAAAACATAATGTTTATTATCATTTTCAGTTATCAATAATAAATTCATATGTCTGTCATATTTTTCTTTTGACACAAAGATGGGATATGGCTGTTTGTTTTCATATCCAAATACATTAACATTAATCTCATTTTGCTTTTCAATTTTATTATACTGCTTTGTAGTTACTGGAAATTCAATTCCAGAGTAGTCTAAATTTTTAACATATTCTTTATCCGATTTTTTGATTCTCTGTGGGTTCCTATCTTGAGGATTTAAATATCTGATGTGACACCATCGAAAACATTCATTATCCTCATTTTTCATATTAATCAATCCCTTCGAACTATTTCTAAGTTCTGAGGGTAGTTCGATATATGATGAGCCTTTCATTGGCTTATACTGTACGATATAAAGATAATGATTACCAACAGATTCAATGGTCCAACCAGAACCTTCAGAAATCCACTGAGCTATCATATTCAAGATTTGTTGTTTTGATAATTGTAATGCTTCAGGGTTTTCTATGTTATTAATGATGGTAATGGGTTTACTATTGAAATAAGCGGTTTTGTGTATTATTTCATCTTTTGACAATTTTTTGAATGTCACTTTGAGCGTTTCAACAAATTTTAGACCTTTCATAGATGTTAGCATCTTAACAATATGATATTCAACTGCTTTTCTTGTGTTTTGCAGTTGCTCAAGAGGATCTTTATTATTTCTAATGCTGATTTCAAAGGACTTTGTGTAACCCTTCAGAGCTCTAGCAGTTTCTTCTATTTTAGTCCTTGGTAATGGTACTGGTTTCTTGGTCCTTGGTAGTGGTACTGGTTTCTTGGTCCTTGGTAGTGGTACTGGTTTCTTAGTCCTTGGTAATGGTACTGGCTTATCCCTAAATTCTAATGGTGGATCAATAATATTGTTTTCATATTCTTGTACCATCTGTTTTACATTCTTCCTTGGTAGTGGGACTGGTTTATCCCTAAATTCTAATGGTGGTTTAATTATGTTGTCTTCATAATCTTGTACCATCTGTTTTACATTTTTTCTTGGTAAAGGTTTTGGTCTGTCTTGTGTTTCAACCTGTTGTTTTATATTTTGTTGAAACAATAGTTTTATTTTCTCATTCTGCTTCAATATTAAATTGATCAGTTGAGATTTGGTTAGTTTTGAGAGATCGCGGTTGTTCATACTATAGGTTGAGATAATTTTTTCCATTCTATATATTATATTTATATTATTTTCTTTTTATATCAGTTTATAGTGCGTTTAAAATTGTTAATAATAAGAAAAATTATATTTCTAATTATTACTTGATTTAAAATGTTTTTAAGGCTTGCTCATTTTTAATATGTTTTGTTGTCTTGAGATGTGTCCATTTTCCAGCTAATGTGTAATTATGATGTGGACAAATTGGACATATCCACTCTTTGTTTAACATACATTTGGTTTTTGTTGATCTTTCTTCAATTGAATATATTCTTGGTCTTCCCATTATATATATACTATATATTATTTCATTCTTATATCAGTTTATAGTGCGTTTAAATCTTTCATTGGAATCCAGCTATTAAAATCATCACTATACCCCTTCCACTTCACCAGAGCTTGTTTTTTCTTATAATCTCTGCGAATGACTTTATCAATTCGGAATACATCCTGTTTGGCTTTTAATAATTCAGGTTCATAAAAACTCCCTTGTATGTATTCATCATTGAGATCTTTTATTTTGTATGTTATTGGATTAGTGTATTGGATATTATCAACTATGAACACTTCTTCTGTCCAATTTGGTGTATAACCCTTATCAAACACATTCCGTTTATACTTAGATATTCGGACCTGATCACCTATTTTAAATTTTGGTTTCTGTTTTGATGTTTCCATATCACCGTATAAATTGAAGTAAACTATACCCTCATTCTTTTTCTTTGAAGCCTCAATTGGTGTCATTTTTATGCTTGAATGTTTTGTGTTATTGTATTGTTTTACTAGTTTAGGTAATAAGTCTAGATACATTGTATTACCTTGAACTGTGAACTGCTTCCACATTTTAGATTTAATTGTCCTATTCCATCTTTCAACTACTGATGACTTCTCTTCATTCTCAGTTGAGTACATTTGTATCCCATTTTTCTCTAATAGGTCTTTCAAATGTTTGTTATAGAACTCTTTTCCCTTATCAACCTGTGATATAAAAGGCAACAAGTTTACTTTCCCCTCCCTAGTCAGTCATAATGTATGTCACGTGACTAAGCACATGGAATAAAGTCACTTGAAGTTGTCAGCCATCATGGAACGTTTGTCTTTACATGGTGTCAGAAAGAGTTTCATTTCCACGCCAAATCACACGCTACCCAGCTAAAAGTTGACTGGAGATAGAACGCAGAATTCGCGGAGATTGTGAAAACAGCCACAATGGCGAAATTCAAACCTCCGGAGATATCGTGGACCGCTCAAGATTTGCATCAAGAATGGCGCCGTTTCAGTCGACAAGCAGAATGCATTTTTGACGGTCCGTTGCATGAGAAAGAAGAGAGCGTGAAGGTGAGCTACCTGAAGCTGTGGGTAGGCGATAAAGGGTTGGATGTATTCGAAGGATTCACATTCACAAAACCCGAAGATGCGGCGAAATTGAAGGTCGTATTGAAGAAATTCGAAGAATATTGCGCGCCACGAAAAAACCACATAATGGCTGCTTTGAAATTTAATGAAAGACGTCAGGGAGACAGTGAGAGCTTCGACTCGTTTGTTACAGATCTGAAGATTCTGGTTAAGGATTGTGGCTATCAAGAAGAAGAACGTATGGTTCGAGACGCGATCGTTTTTCGTTGTAAACATCCCAAAGTGCGTGAGAAATGCCTGGATCAAGCAGACGCACTGACAGGTGAAAAGGCCATAGAAATTGGTCGAAATTACGAAACAAACCTCAGCAGCCTGAAGAAGCTCGCCAGCGACGAAGACCCAACCGTGAATACCCTGAGTCAGGAAAAACGTCCGCCATGGAATCGTCGGCAGCGCTCAAATAAAAGCAAAGGGAAGACCGAGAAGACCACCGAAGCGAAGGATGTTGAATCGAAACACAAATGCGGACGGTGTGGTTATGACAAAGCACACAAGAAATGCCCAGCAATGGGGCAACAATGCAGACACTGCAAAAAGATGAATCATTTCTCGAAACTCTGTTTGTCAAAGGAAGTCCATCAGTTACAAGAGGTAGCCGATTCCGACCGGGAACAGAAGGAGACTCTGACCAAGAAGAAAGCGAAGATGACTCGCTGTTTGTTTACTCGGTAAAGTCAAGCTGTGTTCCAGAAGATGAGCAATTTCATGAAGTTATTTTGCTGGAAGATACTGAAGTTCGCTTCCAGCTGGATAGTGGTGCAAAAGCTAATGTCATGTCACTGAAGACTTACAACAATCTCAGGCGAAGGCCACCGCTGACAAAGACGAACACTGTGTTGATTTCCTTCTCTAAGCACAGACTGAAACCTTGTGGAGAAGTGGTTTTGAGTGCCAAGTACAAAGATAATGTCGAAGATGTCCAGTTCTTTGTTGTAGAACCCGAAGTAGAATCCGTGCTCAGTGGAAACATCTGTGTCAAACTTGGCCTACTAAAAAGAGTTCACCAGCTGACCAGCAACACGCCACTTGGAAGAACAAGAGTCGAGTTAGATGACTACCCAGAGTTGTTCAAAGGATTAGGATGCTTGCCTGGGACATATCGCATTGAGCTGGCTGATGGCGCTACCCCTGTGATACATTCCCCAAGGAAGATACCAGTACCTCAGAGAGAGAAAGTTGTTGAAGAACTGAAAAAGATGGAAAAGCTTGGAGTTATTGTACGCCAAGAAGAACCAACAGAATGGGTAAACTCACTAGTAGTAGTTCAGAAGCCCAATGGTTCAGTGAGATTGTGCATTGATCCTAGAGTTTTAAATGCTGCCATGAAGAGGTCCCATTACCCTATGAAAACTGTTGATGAAGTGGCTAGCCGTCTTCAAGGTGCCAATACCTTCAGCATTCTAGATGCCAAAAGCGCCTTCTGGCAGTTAAAGTTAGACGAGGAGTCCTCGCTTCTATGCACCTTTAACACTCCAATTGGTCGTTACAGGTTCACAAGGCTGCCCTTTGGCGTAAAATGTGCCCCAGAAATCTTCCAAAGAACCATGGACCAGATGGTTGAAGACCTGGATGGTGTTGAGGTCATAATGGATGACGTAATCATCGCTGGAGATGACGCAACACATGATGAACGATTGATGAAATTTCTAGAAAGAGCATCAAAAAAGGGCTTAAAACTAAACAAAGAGAAATGCAAGATCCGCCAGAGAGAAGTACCTTATGTAGGACATCTACTCACCGCAGAGGGCCTGAAGATTGATCCCCAGAAGGTTAAAGCCATTCATGAGATGCCAGAACCAAAGACAAAAGAAGATGTGAAACGGCTCCTTGGCTTCGTGCAGTTTCTTAGCAGGTATCTTCCTAGACTGTCCACTGTAGATGCTCCCTTAAGAGAGCTAGAGAAATCAGATGTATTGTTCCACTGGGACTATCCACAGATGGAAAGCTTCCGGAAGATTAAGCAGCTTGTGTCGCAAGCTCCAGTACTTCAATACTACGATGTGCATAAGCCAGTAACTATTCAATGCGATGCCAGTGGAAAGGGCCTGGGAGCAGTGCTGTTACAAGACAACAAACCTGTGTGTTACGCCTCCCGAGCGCTTACTGACATTGAAACAAGGTATGCCCCAATTGAAACTGAAATGTTAGCAGTTGTTTTCGCTTGTCGCAAGTTTCATCAGTACATCTATGGCAGAAGTGTCACGGTCGAGACAGATCATAAGCCTCTCCAAGCCATCAGTACCAAGCCTTTATCACAAGTACCACTGAGGCTTCAGAAAATGATTCTCAATGTACGTGGGTACGATGTGGAGATACGCTACATTCCTGGAAGCAAGCAAGTCCTGGCAGACACCTTAAGCCGAGCATCTGTGCACAGTGATGACAGTGGAGCTGACGAAGAATTCAAAGAGATTAATCTAGTCCTCTCAGTCTCAGATGAACGCTATGAAGAATTCCAGAATGAAACGAAGACAGACCCTGAGCTGCAAGCAGTTCTCGCTATGGTGACAAATGGATGGCCAGACACAAAAGCACAAGTTCCTGTAGAGGCAAAACTGTACTGGACATTTCGAGACGAAGTTGCCACAGCAGACGGGCTCCTTTTCAAGGGAACACGCCTAATTGTCCCAAAGTCGCTTAGGCCTGAAATGCTCCGTCAGATCCACAAGAGTCATTTAGGAATAGTCAAATGCAGACAAAGAGCAAGAGAGGTATTATTTTGGCCTGGAATGTCAGTGGAAATTGAGCAAATGGTCACCAATTGTAGTGTGTGTGCAGACTATGCCAAGAAACAACCCTCTGAGCCACTGAAGCCCTCTGTACCACCATCACTCCCTTGGAAGAAGATTGGAACTGACCTATTTGAGTTTCGCGGAGAACATTATCTCCTCTCTGTGTGCTATCGCAGCAAATTCATCAAAGTCACAAAGTTGGAATTTTTAAGAAGTGGATCTGTGATAGAGGAGTTGAAAAGGCAGTTTGGAGTCCATGGGATCCCAGCAGAGGTGGTATCCGATAATGGCCCCCAGTTCAGCAGTTCTGAGTTCCAGGAATTTGCCAAAGATTATGGATTTAAGCACACCACTACATCACCACATTACCCGAAGGCTAATGGAGAGGTGGAGAGAGCTGTACAAACTGTTAAGAAGTTGTGGCGAAAAAATGATGACAAGCACCTGGCCTTGTTGGATTATCGAACAACACCATTGCCAGACATTGACCTGTCCCCGGCACAATTACTCATGGGTCGTCGACTGAGAAATAAGTTGCCTATGATGGAAGGCTTGCTTCAACCAGTAGGTAACAACCAGCAGGAAATCTCCAGGTACCTGGAAAAGACTAAAGAAAGTCAGAAGAAATATCATGATCGTCATGCAAGCAAGGACATGAAAGAACTCCAGCCTGGAACCAAAGTTCGTATGCAGCCTTGGACAAATTCCAAAGTCTGGAAACCAGCTACTGTAGTCAAGCATCACCATACACCAAGATCCTATGTGGTGCAGGCTGAAAACGGCAGAAAGTATCGCCGCAACAGGCAGCATCTACGGGTATGCCCAGCACCAGGACATGATAGTTTGAATGGAGAACTGCCCCTTTGTCTAGACAAAACTGTAGCCCAGGACAAAGAGCCAAGGATGCTGAGTCTGATCAACCCACGACTCCCATTATGTTGCCTGAAATCCCATCCCAGGAGCAACCCATATACCAGGAACCAGCAGTGGAGAACATTACGGAACCATATGTCACCCGAAGTGGCAGACAAGTAGTAGCACCAAACCGGCTTGACCTGTAGACTTGTACAACTATGGGCTCTGATCAGTTGTTGATTTATTTTCTTTAAACCAAGGACAGTGACATTTATTTTCAGAATATTATTTTATTATTGTGTTTCTTTTCAAGAAGGGTAGGATGTGATATAAAAGGCAACAAGTTTACTTTCCCCTCCCTAGTCAGTCATAATGTATGTCACGTGACTAAGCACATGGAATAAAGTCACTTGAAGTTGTCAGCCATCATGGCACGTTTGTCTTTACACAACCCATAGGTATTGTGGTTTTCTACCTTCCTTGAATATTGTTTTGAATGCTTCAGTGACAGATTCACCTTTTTTATCTTTTAATGGAATGATCCAACCATATTTGCTGAATACATCAATAACCATTAGAAGATATCGATAACCTTTGTTCCATTTACTGAACTGCTGCATTTCAACCAAATCACTTGCCCATATTTCATCGATATGATTTGTGATTACACGCCGCCGAGTGAAATTCCGTTTTATGGGTGTATGTAACTCATCAGCTAATTTTTCTTGCCAGTTTTCTTCACTCGACGGCTTTTCCCGTTTTTTGACTTCACACCCATACCCAACTTTGACTTAGTTGCTATAGCATTTCTGGCAATAGTATGGCCCCATTGTCTTTCTTTCCATGGAATAGCATCAAGAGCTTTTACCATTTTTCGATCAGCTTTATTCTTGCATTTTACTTGATTACTTTTTGGTTTATTACCACAAACTGAGTAATCAACATCGTGCTGCATACTGACTGCATCTGTTCTACCTGTTGGTTGTTGATATATCTCAAGTATCTGACCAGTGTTTGGATCATACCTCAGTTGCTCTTCAAGAGGGTTACCAGGTCCTGTATATCGGTGTCCAGGCATCACAAAACCCTTTTTGGGTGCAACCTTTAGAATAGCTTTGTGTATATCAATTCCACTACCACTATGTGTTGGATCCAATTTTTTTGATAAATCTGATGTGAAACTGTCCAAAGCTTGATCAAGATATTTGTTAGCCGTCTCTTTTATTTTTTGTTTGACTATATCTGATTTAACAGCCTTTGCAGCACCAAATCGCCCAAGATTGAATAAACCTTTAACACCACTTTTAAGCAGTTGTTCTCCTAGTAAGCCCCCATCTTGTGAGGGCTTAATTAGTTTTTTTGGTTTTCAACAAATTTAGTCTTTGTTATCCCACATTCAGCACAAGTGCATTTCAACATCATACGCCCATTTTTAGCGTTAACATATCGTTCACTGCCTGGAACGCATTCAGTTTGCTTTTTCTGTTTAACACAATATGATTTCACCATTTATATATATATTTTATATTGTTTTTATATAGCTGATATTATGACTAATATTATTAAAAAAAATACTCCAAATGCCGCTGCCCCAGTTTGTCTTAATTCCTTCAATGTTCTCATTTTATATATATAATTTAGATATTTTGGAAATACTTCATAATAAATATCTCATTATCCATTGTATCATGTATATTGAACACTTTTAATAAATCATGATACGACTTCCCCTTATTCATTTCATTCAAAAAGTATAAACAAAAGTATCCACATGTGGTTGTTTTTATATTCTGAATCTGATTATTTTGATGAAGCAGAGTTAAATTCTTTCTTTTCGCATGATTTACCATTTCTTGAAAAGGAGGCATACCAAAACTATCAAAATAATTTATCACACCATCTTTTACATAAGTAGCTACCCAATGGCTTCCACTCATATATGATGGTTCAAGATTGTAAATAAATAATGCTTGGTTGTGATTATGAGGAACATTACCATCTCTTGATAAAACATCATTGATTGGGATGTTGAGATATCTGCACCATTTTAGTAGATCATGATTGCTTAATGGTATATGTTTATGAAATTTTGGTTTTACAATATTGCCCCCACGAGTGGAATGTTGTTGAACGGGCTGTTTGGACCTAGAAGGAGACCTTCTCCTTCCTTTTTTTGTTGTTCTTTTTTTTTTCTTTCTTTTTTCTTTTAAATCCTACAAGGGCCTCAAGATGGCGTTTTTGTTTGTTTGTGAGTTTTGCATCTGAGAATGCTTTTAATATTGGTTGAGGGATACTTTCAATTCCATAATATCTGATTTGACCTTTATTTAAACATTGACTCATTGTTCCTTTAGTTTTATTTTTTGGTGTCTTTCCAATTCCACAATATGGATCTTTTAATTTTTTGGTTCCGTAACCGATTGTATTATCCCATGACCCAAAAAACGGTGGCGGCCTATATACGCCCATTCTCGGTGCTCCCCTTCCACCTTTTGGAGGTGGGGGTCTTGGTGATCCAATCTTTGGTGCACCCCTTCCAGTCAAAGCTTTTAAAACCATTGGAATCCCAATACTGGCAAGTAGAGTACCAAGGAAACCGCCTGATTGTTTTTTTGTTGGTCGTATATGAACACCTGAACCTGATTGAAGAGCGCCTAATATATCTTTCTTCTGTTTTGCAGTTAGTAGGTGTTTGTTTGCAATAAGCTTATCAAT
The DNA here is from genome assembly GCA_022496165.2 of Catalaphyllia jardinei. Classification (NCBI taxonomy): domain Eukaryota; kingdom Metazoa; phylum Cnidaria; class Anthozoa; order Scleractinia; family Caryophylliidae; genus Catalaphyllia; species Catalaphyllia jardinei. Next base: position 28,947 of record JAEMPF020024771.1, read on the forward strand.
TTTGTTTTGTGGAATTAGAAAACCTCCTTTTTGACCATTTCCAGATATTTTTTTAACAATTTGACTTGCG
>JAEMPF020024772.1:282-19295 GCA_022496165.2 Catalaphyllia jardinei
TCTTGTTCTTCTTGTTCTTGTTCTTCTTCTTGTTCTTCTTCTTCAGTAGATTCGAATGAAAAATTTCTCGTATTTGAAAGTGCACATTTAAAAAAAAAGAAAGTTCCAAAAACGCTCAAATTATAGCTGCCATTTTTCACACCACTTGTACTAGTCGTCTCTCGGTTGCCGTGGATTTTACAAGTAAGGTTAAGGAAAACGTGAGTTCGCTCTCTGTTTCAAAGGTACCTTTCACCAGGAAAGACATGATTTTGTGTTAGTTTGCCGAATACTTTGTCTCTCTTTATGTCTCAGGGCAACAGGTTTCCCCTTTTCTTTGTCAGACTGCACCAAATAAATGTAGAGTTTAAAAAATCATGATCGGTCAAATCGGAAATGGTTTTCAGTGAACATCGATCGCGGCCCGTTTCTATGTAGTATTTCGATGGGCAAGCATGCTAGACGAGGAATAAACCTCTTGCATCAAAGAACTTTTTCAATTCTAAATCATAAAGTGGTAGTTGTTGAACAACACGCTAAAAATGTTAATTATACTATTTTATTTATATTGAGAAAATAACGTTATAGTTGTTGTTGTTGTTATTATTTCAATAAGAAAATAAAACTAAATTATGGCATGGGCACTTTATTTTACCTAATTTCAGATGAGAGTCAGCAAGAAGGGAGTTCAAGCAATAAGGAATGCTGGTTACGGTACTTATTACCGTTATGGGCCATCCTCTGTCATCATCTGTAAGTCACAAAAACTTAAAAAGAAAATTTATATCCTTATTTTTGGGGGTTATTATTTTATAGCTAAGAGGGGGCAGCTATTAAAGTTAGACACAACTGGGGAGGGGATGTTTGTCTCAGCTACCAGAGAGATGGCTTTTAGTTGTCGTAAGGTAACGTCTGCATACGAGCCAATTGTGGCCCATCTGCTAGGAGCTTATCCAGGTTTCTATAGCATGAAGCGACAAGGAGTATTTCTACGCTTCCCTGGAAGGGATGCTAGTCTATCGCAGGGCGCATCCCCATCATAAAGTTTACCAGTACCCATTTATACACCTGGGTGGAGAGATGCACTGTGAGAGTAAAGTGTCTTGCCCAAGAACACAACACAATGTCCCCAGCCAGGGCTCGAACCCAGACCGTTCGATCTGGAGTCGAGCGCATTAACCTTGAGGCCACCGCATTGTCGTGTTACCTTTTTATTTCATTTGTCGTAGTTTAGTAATTCAATGAGGTTAACTTAATAGAAGAGATGAAATAAATAGAGCGCCTTGGAAACTAAACGCATATACTAGTAGCCGTCGGGTTCTACCTCCCCTCTCAGCTAAAATCTGGAGCTAGATAAATATCTATTTTCCCTGCTCAAGAATTTAGATTATAACCTTCTAGTCTCGGAAGTGAAAGAATGAACAAACTTTTAAATTGCTAGTCAGAACTCTGGAGGCAAACATTTTCAAATTGGAGAAATAGATAAATCCAGTAGTCACAAGCATGAGATCTAGATAAGCTTCTGGAGCCGGGGGGGAGGGGGTGGGGAGGGACTCCCATATAAAAAAGCTGGGAGTGCTGGTCGGTACCTTTTGGGGGTTACAAAGTGGTTTTGCATGGTATCTCTTAGAGTGTTCAACCTCAACAGGTCCACAGCGGGAGCTATTGCGGTGCCTTTTTAGGTGTTGAACTGAAACAATATAAGAAGAAATAATATGTTGCGTTAAGTATATATGAAATAATTCATATGTGAACTGCGGTGGTAGATCAAAGTGAAAAATGATCATCGCAGTAAATTTTCCAATTTAAGCAATTGGAAAGAAGAAGCCTGAAAAAATCAGCGGGATTCGAACCCGTTGAAGCCCTGATTTTATTTTTCAGGCTTCTTCTTTCCAATTGCTTAAATTGGAACATTTGCTGCGATGATTATTCTTCACTTTGAAGAGATAATATGTTGTTTTAGAATTGATACCTCGTAGGGGTGAAAAAACTTTCAGGCCACGCCCATAGAGTTCTTTTCGAAATTTCCGACGAGCGCCCTTGTCTATTTTTTGATGGAAGTCCCTTCCGGTTCTGAATCGTTGACGGCAATGTCTAATGTTCTTTCTTTTTGTGCGTGTATTTGCAGATCAGAATTCCGGTGGCAGCAAAGACTATACGTATGGCAAATTAGGAATCAAATACTCGTTTGCTTTGGAGTTAAGGGATAGAGGAAGGTACGGCTTTTTACTACCAGCCAATCAGATCGTGCCTACAGCCATGGAGACATTTGAAGGAATCAAAGCAATGGCTAAAGAAATGAAGCTGTAGCTACATTTCCCTCATAATTGGGATATTCGCTATCACAGCGATGAAATAACTTAATAAAGCAGGGAAAATGGGAGAGTTGTGTCCTGTGTTTGAGGAACACTATTACTAAGTTGGGGGAACTTCTGTATGAAAAGATCAAGGATGTTCCTCGGAAAATAAATTTGAATTAATTCCCTAAAGGAGACCACCTGGCTTTGGCGTGAGCTTTATTTCGCCCCAACCTCGTTCCCAGGACTTTTTCCCTGGGTAAAGGCCCTGGGAACAAGGTTGAATACCACTCGAAACGAAATAGGCTCTGTTACAAGCCGCTCATCAGGAAAGGAACGAACCTGTGATAATCCACTAGAGCCGATAGACCAGTGAAAATTCACCCTAAAAACAGTAATAACAGCACTCTGTGGGAGGCTAAAGAACCCACACACTATTCGAAAAGAGTAGGGGACGTAGTTCCCGGCTTGGTGGTCTATCTTCGTCACTTACATCATCACACATCATGGGTTGGGAGGGTTTAGTGAGCTCATAAATGGACTGATAGCGGCTGTCATCGGCGCCCTTAGTATGCTGAAGTCTGAGCCCACCGCAAAAAAAAGCAATGTAAAGAGGACGGGTATGTTTGTCCTCTCACTCGCGACATTACATTATATTACAATACAATAACAGCACTTTTTATTATTATTTCCTCGAGTGCGTCGTATTAAAGAGATACTTTGACAGCTGAAAATAGTGGGTTTCGTCGTGAACACATTAGTGGCATGAGACTGAATTTATACCCATACTGAGTGAGACGATGACCATCCAAGACCTTTTCATATGGGAGTTCCCTTCCTCTGGGAATACTACATAGCGAAATTATCACTAATTATGTCGCATCATAGGAGACGGATTCAGATAACACAAGCCAGGGGACATCCTGTTTTCATTTCCTCAAGCCACGCGAAAATTCTTAGAGTGTCTCACGACAGAAATCCATATTTTAGGTTTAATTTCTTTGCAAACCAGCTTTGCGATGTGGATATTAACGCAGAGTGCCATAAGCTCTTCCATGCACTCTGGAAGAAAATAAGTTCTTTTAAACTGCATTACAAACACAATTATTAGGGCGTAAAAAGACGTTAGCCTGTTAAGGCGCTTCTGGTTGCCGCTATACCGGACAAAAAAGATCTCTCTTTACCCATCGGACCCAGGCAAGCGATTGGTTTAAATTCTCGCGCCATTTTGTCTTCCAATCAGAAGTAAGACCAGATTCAATCGTGTGGTAGCTGGCACACGTTTTCCCTCGTTTTGCGACAGTTGGATTGTCTGCGTAATTTGTGATTGGTAAGGCTGATTACATTGGTTTTCGGTTTGGTTTCGACACTCATTGAAAAATATTACAAAAGAAAGTCTTGAAAGCCTTCAGGATGCTCAAACCAGGTGACGAAAAGGAAGGACTTCTTTAAGAAAATTTAGTGGTGAACTATAATGACTGTTATAGTCCATCACTAAATTTTCGCTGATTCTCATTGGTTTATACTGATCACGTGACGCGATAGTGTTCTCACGCGGAGAGACAATCTGATAGTTGCCCCTTGGAAATTTGGGCGGGGCAACTATGGGCCGATAGTTCACTCTGTTGTTTAAATAGTGTGTTATAGCTCAGCCAATCAGACTACAGCTTTGCATTTGCATACTATTGTAGAACTAATAAGTGTAAAAGTCTAATGACTCCAACCAGTTATACGATAAATATAGACAGCAAAAAGGACAGTTTGCAGGTTGACACCAGGGCAAGGGTTACTTAATACACCAATAAATTTCCTCAACTACAGTCGACTCCAGGTAACTCAAAGCCTTGCTAACTCGATCCTCGCGCCAATTCGAACCATTTCCCCTGGATTTCCGTCATTCAATTACGATAATTGTCCTCTTTAAAAAACGTGTACAGTTCACAGTTCTTGGACTTCTCCCTGCTGCTTTCCTTTGCCTTGTTCACATTACGTTACATACCGGATTATTCAGATATATTGTTTTATTTTCACTCGACTTCTATGTTTCGTAATTAAATTGATTAAAATGTACACTGCAAGAAAAGAATAACATTAAACACCGTTTTTCCTTATATCCAGCGTTTGTTCTCAACTCCCGATGAACTTGAACTCTCGATAAGTCGAATCTTTTTCAATTTCCCTTGAAGGTTCGAGTTATCGGGAGTCGACTGTAGTACCTTATGAAAAGTATGTTGACCCGTAAATATAATTTGCACGTTGGCATAAACATTTTGTTTTAAAAAAATATTGTCGGATTTTTAATTATGTGTACTTTTCCCCAAAATTTTCTTTTAACATGGACGTCAAATATGTTCAACTTCCAAATAAAATATTTATGAGGAGCTTTGACTTTTGCGATATTGACATTGATTTTATCGCATGCTATCGTGCTTTGTTAGCTGGTAAAGACTGCTAAGTTATTCCGGCTAAACACGAATCACTAAGACAAGAAATATTTTTATATTTATGATGAACTGCTGTTGTTAGCGCTGTTTCAGTATTTACCTTAAATATATATTGCCTTTCCATTTTCAATCGATCTAACGCAGCTGTTAATTAAATATCGGTAACAGGCCCAAGACAGAGGAAATTCACGATCCCTGTGATAAGCGACGGAAGAACTAAACTGTCATAACAGATCTCTGTTGGCGATAAATTCGAGCACCAACTGTCAATTAAAAACAAAGAAATGATTGTCCTAATTAACATATTGCTGGGCAGCTGCTACAGAATGCTTTATTTTAAAAGCTTAAGATTTCGCTCCTGAAGTATTTTTGGAAATTCGGATTCGAGCGGTGCATTAAATTAGTGGCACCGCTTCTAAAACGAAAACTGCTTTCTGCGTTTTGGACCGAGATATTCCTCATTGTCCGGCACTACAAAAAGGGTAAGCAGGGCTCTTAATGAAAACATGTGCTCCAAAGTAGCTTTTTCTGAAAATGGCAACCAAAGACCTGTAGTCTGTCTTGTCTTATCTTAGACTTTTACTTGCGTTTGTTGAAAAGAAAAGCGATTTCGTAAACAAACTACGAAAATGCCTTGCAATAGTGGAGTAAACCATTCAACATGCCAATGGCCCTGTTTAGTACAACTGATTATCTTTATGGTGCTTGTATAATTGCAAGAATCAGAATGAAAAAAGAATAATTCATGTAAAAAACTGACACTGTTACAAAAGAAACTGTAAAAGTTTTGGACATTTTCAAGTTTAGATTGCATAGGGAATATGACAAGGAAAAAACAAACCTAAAAGCTGATATTTCTGAGTGAATGTCAAACAGTACTTTTTCTGCCAAACCTGATTTTAGCGATACCACAGTAAGGACACAGTGTAATACAGATTAAGGTTATTCTACAGAAATTATCTCACAAAAATTACTTTTCTTTTATTTTTCAACTGCTAGTTACAAGTGAAAATTACATTTAAGGAAGTTTTATAGGCAATTTATTTTCAGCGTAAATAATATATTTTGCAACTGGTATTAAAAATGATATCAAGATATACCGTGGAGATTTTGTAATAACATTGGTACTTGGCAAACATGCGAAGAAACTCCTGCTGGAAACGCAAATGTCATTTAACATTTTTTATTTTATATGGAAAAGCTGATGCTCAGTATTATTCATAAGTTCTATCAAAACAAGTAAGCTGGAAGGCTGAACAGATTACTAGATTCAGCTTGACTTCGTATTGGTTGGTTAATAATTTCTCAGCACAAATGGAATAATATCCTGGAATCTGTTCACAAATCTACGCATAGAAAACCAACATTTTTATAGCATCGCAAACTTCTTTCCCTTCCCTTCCAATTTTGGAAAATCCAATTTTGGAAACGTAGAAACATCTCCTGCCAAGGGTCGTTTGGCCTACGTGAGGTGTTAGGAAGTTGGTTAGACAGCTTATGTCAAACTTGTTACCGATGACTGAAAATCATTCAAAAATACTGTGACAGAATTTACTGGACGTCTAAGGGTTAAATCAAGTTAAATCTTCTTCCTTGTTGTTTCAGTATGGTAATTTTAAATCGATAAACCTCAGTTTAGAGCGTTTCTGTTAAAAACAGTTTTAAGCCATAGCAGCTAGCTAAACGGTTTTTATAAATCAGTTAGGATTGTGGCTAACAGGGGATGTTAACGCTAGAAATTCTTCATTACAGAGCTGTGGGTTATTTGACGTTGATGAACGGCAGAAAAATTGGCCAATCCACGAATACGTGTTTGTTCCATTATAGTCTAAACACAATGATGTGAAGGACCGCAAACGAAAATGGTACTGGTTCACGTAGGGTCTGTAAAAGATCTGATCAGCCAAAAATGGAAATACTCAGCAATGATGCAAGGCTGATACTACGTAGAAAGCTTTTCTTGTTCCATTAACAGTTTTTTTGAATCGATGTTGTGTAAACTGCTTTACTTTTTAAATACTTAATTAGTTCTTGGTAGAAGGTTGGCTGGATTAAATTTCAGTGACACTACGATCATGGAGCACTTAGACGACTGGATCAGTTTTACCGTACAAACAAAATTAACAACTAATATGTTGTAACAATAATATTTGTTCTTTGCTTTCTTTACTTACATAAAGAACTTCTACGGATCAAACCCACAAAAGGTAATGACTTTTCAACAATGGAATTATTTTGTTTTTTTTTAACTTTACTCTGAAAAATTTCAATGAACTAGGCTAAGACGAAAATGAAGACTGTTATAATAGTTGTTTGTTCCATTAACAGTTTTTTGTTTCTTAATCGTTATTGTGTAAACTGTAGTTCATTTTAAATGTTAGACCTGTTTCTAAGTACCGGATTAAATTTCAGAGATATTACGATGTGGAACACGTAGAATTGCTTGGATCAGTTATACAACAAACACAATTAATAGCTAATATTGTCATGATAATTTTCTGTTGTACTTTTGAAGCCTCTGCATGGTTCCTTTCAGTAATTACATACCGGACTTCCTCGAAACAAACCAACCAAAAATAAGTATGATTTTTTTCAACAATATACCTATTTTTTATTTTATTTTCTTGCCTTCTATCAAAAGGCACACTATTTTAGAAAGGTGTTTAAGATTTTGACTAAATAGACGTCACCCTGTCAATTTAGCAAACTAGATCAAGGTGAAGATTAATGCAAAGTTTTTCTTTGAAAAGTGCATTTACTGTTACCTTCGCTGAAACTAAAAATTATAATATTTAAAAGCAATGTTAACTTGCAATGAGTGATTTAAGGATTCTCACAATCATTTATGTGAAGTTCTTTTAAGCTGTCTGTGACTGCCGTGATCGTGTTGCAAATGGTGTTAATTAAGAAACCAAAATGACGGAAAGTGTTGAACTGTTTGTAGTCCATTTCAATTCATTCTAACGAATATACATTCTGACTTCAAAATTTGGCCCATTTCATTTTCTTCTATAGATTGTTCCACGATCTTGAGCTAACCTAAGCCTTCGCTGATTTCACTGTTGATAATAAGATAGGGATCCGGGAAAAGTGTTTAACATTCAAATTATTCTGTCCATTATCAAATGAAATGGCGAATAAGAGCGCCTAAATTAACGACAGTGTTAAGAAAGATCCGCTTTACAGACTAACAGAGGTTAAATAACAGCATTTTTGATGCGTTTTATTCGGCAAACTACAGAGTACAGGGCCACTACAGAATACAGGACAACGCATAGATTATTTCTCGTTTTTTATCTACTGCCGAGCCAAACGAACCACTAAATATATGCACCTTCAAAAGTGGCCCTGTGTTGTGTAATTCATGAGGATTATGTATACTTTCTTAATTCTTCTCTTTGCAATATCAATGTTCAATCATGCGCATGCGCGGACATGCGACGAGAAAAAGTTATTCAGTAGATGATATTCTGCTGTCAAAAAGAGGAGAAAATATAAGCCTGGATTTTTTGGAAAATTGCCAGACCTCAAATTAATTGTAATATTTATGGCAATTGGTAAATTGTAACTGCTAAAAGAGACATGTCTTAAAAACTTCTCGAGTAAAAGAATCTCCCTGTTTCCAAGCTTGCTCAAATTAAATTTGGAAAAGCCTGATGAAAGTTATTCATAAATTGAAGGCAGACATATTGTTGGTAATTTTGCTTTTATGTTATAATGTCTCAAATTAAAAACATCTTCTCTTAGAAAAAGAAAAAGTAATACGAGAGTAAATTCTATCAGATGTCATCTAATCTCTTGAGTTTGTATTAACAACGTTCTTAATTATGAATTTTGTCAGAAATAGCCCATGTTTCTCATTATACCGTGTACACTTATAAAATGTGTATTCCAAGATAAGCTGTACATAAGAAGCGCCGACAGCAGACATAGATATAAAGAAATTAAAACGTGTCTGGTTTTTGACACTTCGCATTTACAAAGCGACTCTTTAAAATTGTCCGACAGACGTTTATTGTTTACATTATATTTGCTTTGAGGTAAGTGCGGTTTGCTTGGCCCATCATCTCAACAGAAAGGTGCAAAATTATGTCTTCTTTCGAAAGGAGAAATGCCAAACAGTTTTTTCTTTCATTATCAATTTCACGGCTTTGCCATGAAGACAGCTCTTCTGCCTCAAGACATTTGGAATAAAAGTTTTTCCTGTTTTTATAAAGCCATAAAGCATATGTCGAATTCTGCTAATTACTGTTTTAAAGAAAATTGCTTCATTTGGCGACCTTTTTCTTATAGTTTCATTTGCTTGGAAAAGCGGATAAGGTAATCTGAAACTGGACACTGTAAAGCAATTAAAAAGTGCCTGCTTGAAGACAGTTAAGTGCCTGAAGGTTTTTAAACAATCAAAAAGTCTAAATGTGTGGATGCAGTTGTTTCAGACAGTTGGTCGGTCAGTTTAGCAAATATGAACCATCTGCTGTTTTTCGAATCATTATTTTTAGAAAGTATTTCCAATTCGACACTTTTCATCCGCTGTTTTAACTAGGAATCGTTACGTATTCTTAATTATTTGATAGTTTTATTCTTAAAAACGGGTGAATGAAAAACCAGACAAAATCTGATTAAAAATCCTCTTTGAGGGGGACATTGACTCAGCTCCGGGAATAAGTGTATGAATGAACGTTTTTCCAAAGAAGACGTGTTCTCAAGTTAGTCGGTGAGTACAACAGCTTTTTTGTAGCCGTTGTAACTCAAAATTCTCATCCTCTTTTACAGCTAGAGATTGTTTAGTATTTAAAAATCAAGAATCAAACAAGGACTGAATCTATTTATGTACTTTATGATTGGTGAGCGTTTGAGGAAGCATCTTGAAAATTGGAACTAAATTTGTCAGACAGTTCCCCTTTTTTTACTACATTTTTCATACTTTGTTGTCTATTTTTTAAGGTTTCTTCTCTTTATTCTCAACGATATGCTGCACATCTTAAAAGGGACATGATATTTATCACGAAAAACATCGTTATATTCATAATAATTTTTTCTTCATTGTATGATAGGTATGGAACAGTTCTTTGCTTCGGTCAAAATTGAACTGAAGCATGTATTAACAACCATACATGGTCAAATCCACTGACTTAGATAGATGTATTGCAAGTTTCACAGAACAATTTACAAAGAATAAACATCAAATAGGTTAAATTTAATTATGAAATGGACTGAGTTCAACGCTTACAAGCTCTAAATAAATTCCGTATAGTCTCCTCCTACGATATCAGTAACTTTATCTTTGTGATTGAGTACTTGACCATGTCCTGATAATTCGTAACAGAAATTAAATTTGATCCGGAAAGGCTAGATACAGATTAATTCAGTGTGATAAAAACAGAGGTCTAGATTGGCCCAATGTCTAGAGACGGACCTCAATTTTTCTAATAAAATTTCATGTTTTGACATCAATATCTCTAAGTGTAAACTGACCTACTGGCAAACGGCTAGCTAAGATGTAGCGACAGAATGTTTATAAGACAACTAAAGAAGGAAAAATATTGAACCTAACTGGAAAACTGGCTCAAAAGGACATTTGAGTCTTTCCATTAAGATTGTTCTAAAATAATAGCTGTTCGACATGATAGGCATATAAAGCGTGCGAGTTCATACAGCGATATTCTTTGCACGCATAACGGGCCTATGAAAGAGTACATGCTAGGTACGCAACGCGTGCATAGAACTAGAAACTTATACATTTTGTCCGCTTAACGTGCTAATAATGATTTTAATTATTGGATATGATGAAGTAGTTTTTTTTATCCTCAGATATGCAGCAGCTGTGCCTTATTTCAGTTGCTTTATTTGCGATCCATGAATATCGTTCAAAGAATGAAGTTGACGGAGGGTGTCCGGCCAGCGAAAAGAACGCAAAGCAAGACTGGCGTTTTGCTGTGTTCGAACGAAAAGAAAAAGGTACACTAATACTTAATAAGTCCTTTGCACGATCCGTCACATGGTACAGAATAAATTTCGCTGGGACACAAGTTACACAGTGAGATGTCCAAAACAAAGGAACTCGTACCAGTCCAGGCCGACTTCCCTTTGTTTTAAAAGTTGCACTGTGTAAATTGAGTCCCAGCATAATTTATGTCATACTATGTGACCATAGATAATTTGGTTTTATCAACTGAGTTGATAATGTGAATTAGCCACCGTAAAGAGATTCAGAAGCTGACGTTTCGAGCGCTAGCCCTTCGTCGGAGCGAATCGAGGAATTGTGGGTTGTGTGTGGTTTATATACAGAAGTATGGAGCTACGCTATTGGTTGGTGCCTGGCAACGTGAAAAACAGAATAAATTAGTTAAATGAAAAACGTTCGTTGATACCGTGAGGATTAAGAGTGCCGATTTGAAAAATAAATTTTTGTTCTAGAGTTTTGCGGCTTTCTGTGCTTCCTTGATGTGACCATAGTCAGTGGAGGCGACCACTAACTATCATGTGACCGGATCGTGCAAAGGGCCCATTGTGAATACATTCTACACAGAGCCTTGCTGGCCAGGTGCTAAGCTCGTTTAAATCAAGAGGTCCGAGTTTAAGCCTTGACCACAGACATTGCGTCGAGTACGTAATGGAGGGGCACGCTAATATTGACCATTTTACAATCTCTTAATATTTTAACTTTTATTCTATTATTATCCAACTGCACTTCGTAGAGTACAAATAACGCTCAAAACGAGTGCAAATATCACGCGGTATTTGTACTCCAGAGGACCGGTTAGACAAGTTTTCTGCCGTTGTCCAATCAGTTGGCTGGATTTCTCGCGCCAATTTTCCAATTCGCTTCGCACACTTCTATCACGCATTCCCCGTAAATAAATATCCGCGAAATTCGCCTGCATGGATACAACAATTTGGCTTGTTGGATAATAAATCTCTTATTAGACGTTTTGTTGTGTAGTATCGCTGAGAATTTTTACTCCTTGTTTGTATTTTGACTCATAAAAATACATATATTCATTGCATGTATGTAGTTAGGTTTATTTCATTTATAGCATTAATTATAGTTAGGAATTTATTATTTTTATTCTCTTTTTGTAACTTTTTATTGTAACTTTTCATTGTTCATACCTTGTACCATACTTAGTTATTTTATAATTACTCGTAGATTTTTAGCGCAAAGGGCCACTGTTTATCAGTTCATACTGTCATGTGTTACCCTCGCTAAATAAAGTTGATTGATTGAGTCATCGGATATGGCACTTCACTCTGACAATGCATCTTTCCAGATCGTAATGCATAACTTTAGTATTCAGCAATACATAGAAGGCTCACTGATTACCAGCCACCGTTCAGGAAAGGAGCCCTTGCTTGACTGAGATTGAGAGAGCGGCAGAAATGGAGCCTATAATAAATAGATTGATTTCAAATTGAACTCATTTCAGAGACCACTTCTGTTGTTTTCTGTTTTACATTTCACTCTGTACATGGCAGAAGAGAATTATCGAGACCGACTGTCAGCTTTTGTTTTACTACTTTGTTACATACCTGCTAACTCAAATACGTTTTCCTATTGGAGAAGAACCTGCCACGTGTCATGAGCCAAAACTCGCCTACTCCCTAACTGGAAAGAACAACTTGAACTCCCACGTGATCAGGTCGTGCATCTTGAAACTGCAACAAATTTGTGTGCAGTCTGCGTCAAGAAAATGTTATTTTTGTAGTTTTCTCTCTTTACGTTTTGAGTTGGGAGGGGTAACAAAACACTTGGCGACCGGCCCCATTGAAGGTCTTGGGGAAACAAAACTCACTGTTTCCCGTGGGGTTAGTCATTAGCTTCTTATGTATACCTTGAATGATGTCGTGATCATTGCTTTGTCTTTTCCTTCAACAGATAAAGCACTCAAAAATCACGTTTTTGACTCGAAAATCGTTCGTTCAGAAATGGAATGTACTTTAACGTGTCTACTTAATGAGAAATGTGAATCGTTCAACTTCCAAGATAGCAGCGTGGGTGCACGCCATATTTGCGAACTCAACGATCAGACAAGATTGACGAGCTCACATGACCTACTGCATCGAAATGGTTTCTCGTACTACGGATCTGAATTGGTGAGGGAGGAAACGGATACATTTGCAAGCTCTTCTTTCTATTCCGATAGTTAGTAATATAACTTTCTCTTCAAGGTGGTGAATGGTTGATTACACTTAAGGTGGCTCCAAACAGTTTTCAGCACTTTCCAAGACTTAGATTTTGATGGGTCGTTAGACCAGTTTTCACTTGAGTGTTGTAAAACCAAAACGAAAGTAATTACTCTAGCCAATCAAAAAGGACATAGACAATACAGCCGATTGAACCAATCAAAACTCGAAGTAATTATCGGTAGCTAACGCAAAGCACTGGAAAATGTATGCGAACGCGTCTCGATTGGTTTTGGTTGCACTTCCGATTGGATGAAAAAGGGCGAGAATCTTTTAAGTCAAAAGTGTTGCGTAGAAAGTGCAAAACCAATTACTTTTTGACACTCAAATGAAAACCGCTCTATAACCACTCTTTATCAGTTGATGCTACAATCATGATATCGAGAAACTGCTCAATGATTCAGTGGTGAACACAACTAGCACAACATAGCAACGGTATTACTTGCCAAAAACAGCCTTAATTATAACGTAATTATAGTCTTGGAGATTGCTGGAAACTGTTTTTAGTCACCTTAGTAGTATTTAAAAGAGGTTTTCTTGTACAAATTTCTTGCCAAGTGTTCATACTGAAGTCTGAATTTACTAACAGCATAATCATACGCTTGTTGTCATAGAAACCTTGCTTAAATGTGATTTGTCAGAACGGTGGAACATGCCAGCCAGTGTTTGACAGCATAGAGGCTCCATTCTGCTGTCAATGTAAACCACGCTTTGGAGGTCAACACTGCCAACATCTTAAAGGTAATGATTAAAAATATTTGTTGCCCTTTACTGTTACAGAAGGAGGCAACAAGGGCTAATTTGCAAGGAAACAAAAGAATGCTAAAATGGCGGCCATTTTAGAGCCCCAATATTTAAGGATAGGTTGCGCGGTGCATTTCAAGGTCGAACTCAGGGCGCGCTCGGCAATGCGTCCTTTGGCAAGACACTTTATTCTCAAAGTGTCTGTCTCCACCCTATGGTATAACACGGAATTAAATACTGGTGTGAAGGGCGACCTTGTGACGGACTAGCATCTCACCAAGAGTGAAGTCGAAAACTCGAAAACGTAACGGTTAACTCAGCCTCCAGTCTCATTAAAAACAAATGATTATAATTAACATTTGCCTTTCTTGAATTTAAATATACTTTAACTATAATTATATTTATTTGTAATGAGAAAAAATAGAGAGTTTGTTCAGTGTTGTTGTTAAAAATACTCCAAGTTGCTACCTCAAGAAGTACTCCTCATGTTTCGTTCGGAAAGGAACATTAGAATGATTTCTCCAACCAGTTTCTAAGACTCGATCTTGATCGAAGAGTAAAATTAAGAATAGAATAAAATTAGTAATGTCGAGGGCCATTTCTTTTGGTTGGTTTGCCGATTTTGGAAAAAAAACCCTTATCACTATGGAAAGATTATCTTAACCGGTTTCGTCCAACAATTGCTAAGCAGTCATCCTTTTCCCTCTCCATGGACAGTCCCTGTAATCTCTCCTTCAAGATCTCCCCTTCTTCTCGGTGAGAACAATTTTCTTGATGTCTCTCGGCAGGTTTCCGTTTTACCAGTAGCAGGTCAGGAGATCACGCTTCTGTCCCAGTCAAAGGGAACATAGAGATGACGTCATTGACTGTTTGTCTTCGATTCAAAGCAAGTCAAGTTAAATATGGAATAAGTACTGCGGTGTCATACGTCACCCAGGATTTCACTGCTGCCTTGCAGTTTCTTGCAAATAGAACGACAAGGGTTAACGTTAAAAATCAATACAGGTAACTTAATTAAAAGGGTTTCAGTCACTTTATATTATGCATTTTGGCCACGTACAAAACTATCTTTAAATGGAAGGAAACCAGAAAATAGTATAGTTTTCTTAGACAGGGCTGTAGCTAGCAACAGGCCAACCAAGGCACTTGCCTCCGTCATTTCGTTCCCTTTAATTGTTTATAGTCATCATAAACACTCTAAATACCTAGGAAGAGAACTCAACCATCGACCGACTGCCTCAGTCGTAAGTATTTCATGGACATTGCCTCAGTCACAAGTTTTTTTCTGGCTACGGCTCTGTTAGATAGAGAAACACCAAAGAGATAATAATAAACCATAACGGAACAAGGATGGTTAAGGATGAAGAAGACTAACACGGATTACAAACGACGAACTTAAAAAATTTAGCCTGAACTTTTCAAGATGCACAAACCGTGACGTGGCTGCTCCTAGTAATCTTTAGTGGCCCCCACTTTTTATTATCGAATTATAAGAAGAAGCCTAAAGTTCCTACTTTCACAAAGTTTAAAAAAAGTTGTCGAGGCAGGTTTAGCGCTACCTTAGATTTCAGTTTAGAAAATTAAAGTGGTGTCGAACCATATGCCACAATTATTTTTAACCTTAGGAATATCTTGCATCACAAAAATGACCATGATTAGTTTGCCAGTGATGAGGCACTTGTTTGATACCAGAATTATGACATCAACGGAAAAAATGATAGTATTTATTTATCAAAGTGCACAAAATGCTGAAAAACCGTTGTGAGTCTCCTTAAAAAAAGTTATTCAAATATCAGGATTTGTAAACCAGATAACTCATCTTAAATGAAGTTAAGGTACTTTTTGCTAACCTATTTTTACAATCTTGTGATGTTGTCAGTGATTTTCCTTATGTGTCTTTACTGGACGACACCTGGCATCACGTGTGTTTCACGTGGGAAAGCCTTGGCGGAAATCTCTCGTTATATTTAGATGGACTTCTGATTGGACAAAAGCAGAGTGTTCATCCGGGACTAACCTTCAACAGCACAGGGTCGTTGGTGATTGGACAGCTTCAGAAAGCCATTGGCGGGGAATTTCACTTGAATGAATCTTTTCTCGGGGATGTTGCAGACGCCAATGTTTGGAAAGATGAGTTGACTCAGGGTGTTATAGCGAAACAGTCAGATGTTTGTTATGGTCAAGGTGGAGACTTACTTGATTGGCCTGTGTTTTCAAATGGGTCGCTACAGTTTCACAAGGAAGCCGATAGTATTCCTTCAGAATGTTCAGGGTTTGGTAAGTATTAATCAGTCAATCAGTCAATCAATCAATCAATCAATCAATCAATCGATCCATCAATCAATCAATCAATCAATGATCAATCAGCCAGTGAGTCAGTCATTCATTCAGTCAGTCAGTCAGTCAGTTCGTCAGTGAACCAATCAATCAATCAATCAATCAATCAATCAAAAGAATGAACGATCGACTCCTCGATGGCTTGATCCCTCGATCAATTAATCGATCAGATCAACCAATTAATCGATCAGATCAACCAATTAATCGATCAGATCAACCAATAAGCCAGTAACAATTCATAATTAATTAATTAATTAGTCGATCAACTAATTTGTTAGTGACTGCATTAATTTCTACCACGTGGAACAATGCGATCTACTAAGGAGGAGTTATTAAGTAATACTAAGACATGAGAGTAAACTACAGAACAAAAAAAAAATATGCAGTACTTTAGCAGATAAATTTCCACTCGGAATTGTACTTTTTGAACTCACGGGATGAGACGCCCCTTTTAAGTCAGAAGCCTTGACTACTCACCCACAAATCGACCAAAAGGAACCTTTCAAACAAATCATTTAAACTGTAAACGTTGCTATTTTCGTTTTTTTATACCCAGATCCTTCGACAAACTACGATCTCGAATTTCCGAGGAAGACTGACGACGATTATGTCCTGGGTCCCAGGCTTCCAGTGCTCTCGGCTTTCACTGTTAGTTTCTTTGTGAGTTTCACGCGCCCAGGAGACAAAACTTACATCAACTATTTTGGCAAGGGATACCTGAATGAAGTCTTTATTCACGAGAGAAAGAAGCACTTTACAGTTCGAGTCAGATCAAAAGCCAGGTAAAATAACAATTCTCTTAGATTAATTACACAAATGCTTTAAACGTAGTTATTGGAATTTCAGTGGTACAGCAAGACACTATGAGCACTGTCAATAACCTTCCTTGACCTCACTACAAAATTCAGAACGATTGGGAAAATTGGGGCTGGCTTTTCCCATGGTAGTTGAGAGTTTTTATCACGTCGTCCAATAAAGCTTTCTACGTAGTATCAGTCTTTCTATTTTTGGCTGATCAGAACTTTTACAGTAAACTGGCAGAATTTTGTCTTGCGGCCCTCTGTATCATTGTGTTTAGACTGTTTTATTCTATTGTACTCAAGGCTGCACAACTTTGTTGTTTCACCGGACGGTCTGTGGCACCATGTTGCTGTGACGTGGGAAAATATAAACGGGACGTATGAGATATTCGTGGATGGCCAGCTAAAGGGACAAGGACACGGTCTACAGAGTGGAAACTTGATCAGAAACGGTGGACACGTACTTCTTGGTAATGACAAAGATGGTTCTGGTTTTCAAGAGAAAGACGCTTATAATGGAAATATTTCTCGAGTAAATTTCTGGGACTACGTGCTTCCGAGAAAAACTATTATGTCACTTTCCAAACATTGCGGGAAAGAAAATGGCAACAGAGTGGCTTGGAAGGACTTTAGGGCGGGGAAGTTTCATGGAGTGATCAACATCCGGGAGCCTTCATCTTGCAAACGGCTCAAATGAGAAAAAAGGCACGTGCGATACCGACCGACTTTTACAACAAAGGCGCTTAAATCTGCCTTGTCTCAGGGAAATTATCTGTAAAATCTCACAATACACAAGTATGTGATGTCTCATCAAAAGATGACGAACGAATTACGTCATGCTTATATATCAAGTCATGGGGAAGGCAAAATTTCAAATGATAAATGAGCTGGACATTTGTTAATAGGAAGTATGGAATTGCAGATACAGATAGCAATAAAACCCGGTTGTAGCGGTGGACGAATGACTCTCAAAGCTGTAACCCTTTTCTTGATCAGAAACTACTCAGCGTTTAAATTACAGATGAAAAATTTTAGCGGAAAGATGAAAATGCCCAAACTGATAATTTTTGAATGATACAATGCTTAATGTTCAACTGACAACTCGTAAATGGCTTGTCTGATGACTAATGCAAAGGTGCCAATATTTAATAGAATTTATTTGATATCTTAACAGACAACTTATAAATCGCCCAAAACCTTACTAAAACGGACAATTTGACGCAAAATTCTCCTGAAATAATTAATGCTTAAGATATTGGAATGTAAACTACGTATTCAATGTGCCCCACACCATCTACCACCAGCAAAACCAGTAAATCATAGGAGTTTACAGAACAAGAGATAAGATTAGATGTCGAACATGGACTGTGTTACAGCATCGGAGTGAAAGCTAGAGGGGAGGAGAATACCTGGTCAACTCAAAAGAACTCATGGAGAATACTCAATCTTAGTTGTGGTCGGTAAACAGGGAGTGAGACTCGAAATAGTTTGAATCAGTATTGACCCAATTTAATCAAATACAGTCTGAAAACACAACTAACAACACTTTTCGTATTTAATGTTGATGGAGTTTATCGTCATGGTAACGCAGTTGATTGACACTTTTCAGATCTTTAACGCTGCCGCCATGGCTTTGATGGCAGCAAATGTTTCCATTCCAGTAGGCATGATCTGATTGGCTGGCAGAAGGAACCCATATCTACCTTTATCTCTCAATTCGAGTGCAAATGTGTACGTCGTTCCCAAAGTTTTGTATACCCAATCCTTTGTGCCTCCTGAATTTTCGTCTGAAAATAGAAACCATTATTAAGTGGATATAGTAAGTAAGCAAGCCAGCAAGCAAGGAAGAAAGGAAGCAAGACTTTATTTAAAGAGGGTTTATACGGGATAGCGAAAGCTAACAAACTTGTGGCCCTCTGTAATACTCATATTTAACATTCAATCTTCGTTCACTGTCTAAAATCCTCACGCGTAATTGGTTAAAACTGATCACGTGAGTTCCCGTTACCTAACGACATCAAAGTGACAGAGTGCGCTATTACAATAACGCATAAAAACTATGCACTGTTCAGGTCGGGCGGGAAGCCATTGCAAGTGTATCGCCAGCAGAGAACTCAGATTGAATATTAAAAGGGTTAGAGACTGTTACTTCGTGTTTTGTTTTCAAATACACGCACTTGCTTACTGTACAATGAACTCGAAATTTTCAATACTGCACTCAGCTTCGC
>JAEMPF020024773.1:2395-12395 GCA_022496165.2 Catalaphyllia jardinei
TTCTCCCAAACTTCCACTCGTGTTTGTATAACTCCATAGAAACACGGCACATGTTTTCTATTTCTTAATATAGTGTACAAAAGAAAGCACCTTCACTGATCCACTAGCAATGCTATACATGTACATGCAGTAACATTCCACCATTGCTTCAAACATGAATATCCTAAAGAATTCAAAGAATACCACTGTACACACGTTGTCAAGATTTACAATGTATATCCCCAACCTCGTTCCCAGGGTTTCTCTTCTCTGCCTCCTAATGTCGTTGAGACCCTGGTTCACTCTGGTCACGTGTCTCCCAAACAAATTTTTCGCCTTGGGAGGGGTATCTGCTTTTCCGAATATTGTCGCCGCTAAAAGTTGTCACAGCCAAAACGAGGCTTCAAGGGTCGCCATGTTTTTCAGCAATCTTCAACGTGCGATTTCAGAGAGCAGCTATTGGAATGTAAATCTCAAACCAAAACAAGTAAAGTGTTTGGAAGCAATTTTTCTTGGTAGAGACGTGGTGGCTGTTTTGCCTACGGGGTACGGGAAATCTATCATTTTTCACCTATTGCCAGTGCTGCTCTTCGGTAAAGTCAACTCTGCGCCATTTCAATCTTGTGGAACAATTCATCCGATTGTTATTGTGGTTTCGCCGTTGAACGCTCTAATCCAAGATCAGATAAGGAGAAGCAATCAGGGAAGTATCAAAGCCGCTATCCTCAACGTGAAAAAGAAAGAAAACAGTGATGATGTTGAGTTGGATTTGGCCGATTCGAATTCTTCTTTGCTAAGGGAAGGGAGATACGAACTTGTGTTTACCCATCCCGAAGCCGTCCTGTCGTGCAAAGAAGGACTAGAACTCTTACGAAGTTCGCCATACCAACGTTCTGTGCAAGCGATAGTCATTGATGAGGCGCATTGTATTCTAGAATGGTAAGTGCATGCATGTCTCGAGGAAGTTGAATGCTAGTGGATTTAACGTTCGGCCGTACACTTTTGGTTTTACTATAACATATAAATTAAAATTGTTCCTTCTTGTTCGGCTTCCAGAGACGTAAAATTTGTTATATAGAAACGTTGAAAGCTATCTTCAAAATGTGCAGGGCGAGTTTAAAGGGGCTAGGTCACGCTATGTTAGGTAATTTTGTTTAATTTTGAACTGTAAACATCAAATTGGCAGAGCAAGAGTCTTTCATTTGCAAAATCACGGCCACATAACAACTGAGAATGATTTTTCAGCTCTGTAACTGACATTTTGATATAGACTGATATAAATTTGAAAAAAGGTGGGCCGATGTTTTTCAAATTTACCCAAATTCAATCCATTTCAATCCTCTCCAGTTTTGTCCATCCATGTCCCTTCTTGGCTTCCCTGTGTTTTGTAAGAGTTCTTCTATAGTTTTGAACAGTTATTTTGATATTTTAGTTAATTCTTTGACCATTCGATCAGTGCTGAAATTACCTAAAATTGCGTGACCTAGCCCCTTTAAACGGCCTCGTACGTACATGTACATAGTTGGCAAATACACACACTTTAGTATCAATCATTCCAGTCTTTCTGCTGTATAGGATGCTCATTTGATAAATATACAGTAGTTTTTTTCCTTTGTGGTAGAAAGTAAAAGAGATCTCATGATTGCTGTACACACTTTGTTTATTTTGCCAGGGGAGATGACTTCAGGAAAGACTATTCACACCTTGGTATGTTATGTGCAATTTTTCCTAATGTACCAGTGGTTGCCCTGACTGCTACAGCAAGCAAGACTGACATAAGCACCATCAAAAAATCTCTTACTCTAAGAAATCCGCTGGAAGTCATAGGGAACCCAAACAGACCAAACATTTACTATAAGAAAGTCTTCCGTGAGGGGGAAGATGTTGACTTCTTTGAGGAATTATTAGCGCCTATTGCCCATGATTTAAAAGTAAAGACTGTGAACTACCCAATCACAATAATGTACCTGCCCCTGAGATGGTGCGGATTTGCTTTTAAATTCTTTGAAAAACGACTGGGTAACAAGCAGTACTACCCTTCAAATGCCAAACAATCGCCAGAAAACAGACTCTTTGCACAGTATCATGCCCCACAGACAAGTACCATGAAGGATCAAATATTAAAGGAACTATCTTCAAGTGTTTCAAAAGTAAGAGTAGTTTTTGCTACAGTTGCCATGGGAATGGGGGTAGACATTCCATCAATAAGAACTGTGATTCATGTGGGACCACCCCGTACAGTAAGGGGATATTTTCAGGAGACTGGACGGGCTGGTCGTGATGGTAAACAGGCTCATGCTTTGCTATACTACAATAATCAAGACATTGCCAGAAATCGCACAGGCATGAGTGATGATGTTCGCAGTTTTTGCCAGCTAGAGGATGGTTGTCTGAGAAAATTTCTTTTGAACTGTTTGGATGCAAGAGTACCTGATAGAAAAGGACCTTCTCATTACTGCTGCAGTTACTGTGAATCCACATGTAAATGTTTGGACTGCATTGCATAAAATAAATTGTTAATGTCTTTCCAACCTTCTTTTCTTTCTGCTAAGATATTTGTACTCATAATAATAATCATCATCATTTGCTGGCTAAGAAGTAGTTGGCTTCAGTAAGATCACATTTAGAAATGGTAGCAAATTGTTCATTCTTTTGTTCCTAATGCAAATTAGCCTACCAAATGGTTTTAGTGGATGCTACATTAAAAAGAATATATTGCCATACAATGAAACAGCTGCCTTTTGTGATGCTTTCTGAAGTGCAATGATAGAGAAAATCTAGTAATCAAGCCTGCAGAAAGCTGGTCAGTTGCAAGTTGTTATCCTGTACCAGGTGGAAATAATGGAGAATATACATGTACTTTTTAGGCCTCCAAAAGTTGCTTGTCTTGGCCTTGTTTAATTGTAGTTTAAACTCATTGAATGTAGATCAGACTTCAAAAGATATTCATTCTGTTTCATACATGGTTTAAAGATTATCTTCCGAAGTCTGTTCTACGTTAAAGGGATTTATCTTTGCTCCTCCAATGAATTATAACAAACTATACACAAAAATGTACTAGCAGGCACAAAGTCAAGGATCAAGATGCGATGTACTCTAAATTAATTTTAGTTTCTTAATAATTTCTTCTTTCTGTGTCCATGTCCTTGGAAATGAAAGAGTGCAGTAAAATCAAAGTCTAAAGTCCATCTCCTAGGAATTAATGGGTTAAAAAAGGTATCAAAGAAGTGCTTATGCATTTCACTGATTGTCATCAACATCATCATCATGATGCTCCATTGGGGCATCTAGTATTAAATTTCTTTTATGTCGGTTGAGCCATCTGTCAAGTTCAACCTCATTAAGGGTCGACAAGGGGTCAGGTGAAATGGCAGGAAAAGAATCATGTCTTCTGTGAGGATGTGCATTAAATGGCTTTAGAGCATGTAGAGCTGCCTGGACTTTGCCTTCATCTGTAGCTGCAGATTTGTGACTGTGAGAAGATGTCGAAGGTGATGCTCTGTTTACCTGAGCATCAAAATTCTCAACAATTTTATGTTGCCCTCCTGCAGCTCGACTAGCATTAGCAATAGCCTTGTCAGTTTTATTAGCACCCATTCTCTTGATCATTGTCTTTATGTCCTTGTTTCTGTTCTCTTGAAGCAAATCAATTTCCATATTTTTGCCGGCACCACCTGTCACGAAAGTACCTCAAAGTACCTTGTTCACGTCCAGAGTTCTTATACAGCTTTTTAAAAATGACCTACAAATAGCAGATAAAAAAAGATTATAAATTATGAACTACCGGTATCTTCCAGTTAGCCACATATATTTATTACTTTTCCATTTCCAACAATCAGGGAAAGAAAAAAAGTAAGAGAAAGAAAACAACCCCAGTCCTGAGTGATCCTTTTAAAGGGCACAGATTCCCCCCCCCCCCCACCCAGAATTGGCCACGTTAGACAACAAATAGTTTTATCATAAATTATTTTTACAGCAAAACTTGTGCAAACAATTAAAGGTGTCCCAAGCCTAAAATTCTTTTGATTGCTTGAGAAAACTCCTCTTGGTGTGGCAATCAACAATCCAATAGGGATACAGGTGGTCAAGTCTGTCCTGAGGTGACAGAGACCCGTGCAATGGACCAAAATTTTATGACTCATGGCCAGCAGTGATATTACTTTACTGACAAGAAAACTATTTACTGTAAAATACAGCAGACTTTAATTCCCACAGATATATCCAGAAATTCAAGTAATTGAATGCACACAGATTTCAATAAGCATCACAAAGTGTCCCCTTGCTCTTCTACTTAACTTCAACATTATCCGTGTCTTTGAATACAAACAATAAAATGATGTCACAAAGTGCCCCTAAATGCTACTCACAATGGGATAGACAGCTGCACTTACACTAAGCTATTGTTAGAAATGGGTTGCAAATGCTCAGACTTGAAGGGACATTTTATGTTGGATTTTGAAACTGGGTGTGTATCTAATTACTTAAATCAGTATGGTCATGAGTGAATTCCTAGAGGATTAGTTTGGGACCAACCTGGTCACCATTTCTTTGTTAAGGTACATCTACATGTAAATATATTATGGTCCCCTATGTTGACATGAAATGTCCATTTTCCCACCCCCAATTTCGCATATTTGTATTAACTAAACTTTTTATAAAGGTTGCATCAAGTCTGTATAATCAATGTTTGAATTGTTATATGATCAGCTTCCTGATACACGCACAACTCAAACACCTTTAATGTTTTTCACAATATTTTCATTTTTTGAAGGAAATTTGGTTTACTGAAATTTACCTTCAGAAAACTCCTCTTGGTGTGCCAATCAACAATCCTGTAGGGATACAAATGGTCAAGTCTGTCCTGAGGTGTATGGCTACCAGCACGAAGATCTTTGGCACCTGCCAGTCTCACTCTGGTGAGCTGGTCTCCAAAGCATGGGACTCTGAGATTTGCCAAAGGATCATTTGCTTGAGGGATTGGTGGCACATGTGAAGATGGTTGGTCAGGTCTTGACGGGGCAGCGATTGCTGGGACAGGAGTTACATGCTCTGGATAGGGGGGAGCACATCTACCTGCTTTGGAGTAAATTTCTCTTACCCAAGCCTCCAGCTGATCAAGAACATCAACTACCTCTGCATACTTTTTTTCATCTTTCATAAGTACAGGCAGTGGCACTACCACTGATGCAGTACTCATTTCAACTTCATACTGACAGGGTGTCTTGGCTGGAACAACTCCCTTTAGAAATTCAAAGGCTGGGAGAAATTCACAAACAATTTTTCCAAGAAAAATCTTATATCACTCTTTGGTGCACTGTTTTTCCTCTTCAGAAAGAAATAATAAATCCCTCAGGTTGCAGTTTTCAAGGCATTTCTGAGAGCCCTGGTCAGGCAGGTGATCAGAGGTGACACGGTCAAATACAATACTTGTGGCAACTGCATGTACACTCTTATTTTGGTGTTCTGACCTCATATCATGGACTTTAACATCCCAATCAATGTTGTCCAGGACGAAAACAAACTTCTTCCCATCTTTCACCAGTTGAACTGCATGATCCAGAAAGTGACTTCCAATATCTTCCTGTATGGTGTATTTCATAGTTGCACCCAGCGTAACACCATAACAGTGGAATCTCTCAAGAAGCTTTGGAAAGATAAAGTTAAGAAATCTTCATCAGACTACTAGCACTACTACTACATATAGGAGTCTGTAAAAGTAAATAACAGCCATAGGGTGTGCCCCCCTTATTGTTCTTAATTGTCACCAACGATTAATTGTATTTTAATGTACCTCCGATATTTCACAGAAGACAGGATAATCTGAGAGCGAGGTGCCATTCAAGATTGGTAAGCTTGCACAGGAAAAGAAAAAAAACACTATAGAATAATATATACAATAGTACGCTAACAACATGTGTGAATTCTAAGTAAATAGTTTTGCCCTGACAGTCTGACTGCACATGAAGTGATGGTTTCAATTCTTTGATGTAGAACATCTCGTGAATTAAGCAGTCAAATTTCGATGCGCATTTCTTTATGACACTAAAACTTGTTAGCGTACTATTGTATATATTGTTCTATTGTTCTTGTACTATAAGTTATGCTTCATCCAATTAATTCATTGCCTGACGATGACATCGGACGATGTCGAAACGTTGTCACAATGAATCTAGTTGCGTTTGTCTTTTTAATCAATTTTATCACAAGATCTAGACTAATTGAATTATGATGGGTAAAAAAACAGATGACTTGTAATTTTCTGCCGGTAAAGATCGCTTCCAACTGAATTCAATTACCTCTTTGGTAGCGCTGCCCTCGGAGAAAAGCACAGTGTTAAGTCTCTGGAGACGGCTCATTTCACGTCATCTTTTAAACATGATTATCCCATAGATTAGTGCTAACGATGCGGCGTTCTTTCCGTTGCTGAGATCAAGTTGAATCATCCACGACAATATAGTAAACACTGTTGGAGAACACATCGCATTTCTGACAGGATATCTTCAAACGTGAAAGAACTCAAACCAGGGTATCCTCTCTTCCGCAAAACCGAATTTGTTTCTCTTCGGGCAACCTCAGAAAGCTCCCTCTCTATTTCACAGCGAAGTTGAATCATATCGATCAAACTGTCCTCAAGCGTTAATTCTGTGTCTGGAAACTGTGAAAAGATATTCAAAGGAAGGATGTGGAATTAAAAGGGGTCATTTCCTTCAAGAACAGATGTGGCCAACAGATAGTTTTCTTCTTGTTGTCCGTTGAACTTGCAAGGTAGTTTATAATGACAACTTATGGGAAACAGTCTGGTCTTTAAAACAAAGAAATCAATTTTGTGTATCTCATGAAATGACACGCGCGTTGACCAAAAATGTATTCGTGTTCGCAAAACTTGGGAACGATCAGCTGGGAAAATCTCAAAGTCTTATGAGTGTCTAACATAAATTTGCTTCATAAATACCTGACTTCCTCCTTCAAGGGAACGTTGTTCACGGAAATTGAGTCCTCGCCGGCTACTTCGCGAAACGCAACCCGCCGAAACGTAATCTGCTTTTGAAGTCTTCGTTGTTCGAGGCGCGGAGGGTGACTCCTCAATGCATCTCTTGACTCGTTCTAAGGATCTCTGACTTTCCGAAATCAGTGTCTTAAACGTTTTGAAGTTGTTAAGACGCCTTTCACAAGGTCTACAGAGTAAATGAGGCAATAATTCACTCTTCTGCAGAGAACTGCCGTAAATGTCTTCCGCGGAAGCGAGCAACGAACGATTTGGTTCTCCAAATAAATTTTTACTGTGAGCAGAATCTACCACAGACTTGCAGAGCCTACAGGAACTTGCCACGGTACTAGAAGCTGCGTAAATCTTTTTTGGTGTCTCGGACTTTGACATTTCCCTCGCAGTTGATACTGGTTCACCTGACAGATGTGTTTTACTTTTCCGGGACAATTTTCGTTTACTTCTATAGTGGGCTCAGGAAAGACAAATTTAAGACTTGGCTGCCCGTCTCTGCGTTTGTTTTTTTGTCACCTCCCACTTTTTGGGAGACACATGACCAGAGTGAACCAGGGTTTCTCCTCAACGACATTAGGAGGCAGAGAAGAGAAACCCTGGGAACGAGGTTGGTATATCCCATACCTGTCAGCCACTGTGCCAAGCAAATTGTGGTTGGATAGCAATGGTATAACATCCACAACCTGCAGTACCAGCTGTGTATTTATTCAAAGGAAATGACTTAACAAAAAAGTCAAAAATTTGCATCATTTGCAACTGAATTTACTGACCAAGGTAATTATTTAAAATAAATTGTACTCTAATATACAAATAAAAAAAAACAGAAACTACTACAGTGTGTTAATTATTTCCAAAATATAGTAATTGGTATTGTTCTTTCCATTTGTTGTTCAGACATTGACAGTGACATTGACCAAACAGTTGACATAGATGTCGCTGAGGCAGCAGAATTGGTTACGGCTTTTCAAAAGGAGAATCGCCCAACAATTGGTATGAAGAGGCCTAGATCCAACCGAATGCCATCAAAAGCACAAAAGTGTCCACGCAAGCAAATTGGACACTGCCCTCAGTGCCCTCTTCTACAGGCAGAAATTAAGGAGCTTCAGGAAGCAAATGCCATGCTCACAGAAGAGCTAAATGGTTGTAGAGAAGCTATGCAAGAGGAGGATGCAAACAACAGTGCTCAAGCACCTCGCCCAGGGAAAGTGTCAAAGGCTGTTGCTGAAAAGCACCAAGTAAGAATACAGTGATTATTATGATAGTAATGTCTTGGTCCTATCATTCAAAGAACAGATCTTACTCACAATACATCATCTCCATCTTTGCATCCAGTTTATACAGTCTTGAATTCTCGAAAAAGTCTGGAAATTTGCAAACCAGTGTTCCAGACCTGAAAAAAGTCTGGAGAGTAAATTAAGATAAAGTCCTTGCACAATGGTAAAAACGTGTGGAGTACTGTATGTTTTGTTTTTGTCTTTAGCAAAACATTCAATCCCAGGAATCTTATGCTGGCATTGCATCGTGGTCACTTTTTAATTATATTCACAGTGCACCATGGGACAAACTTGGTTGCCAGTCATCAAACATTTGATGCTTTGTTGAAATTGATCATTATGAGTTTGTGATATTCTGCAAATAAAGTGTCTCAAATGTTTTTCGCACTGACATCCATTTCTATGAGTTTTCAAAGTATAATTCAATCAATAATCAACTTAATAATACATTATCTATAATTTTGTCATTTAGATGATCGAGCTTTCCCCTGGGAAGAGGGTCCATCTATATGAGTGCCACATGAGCAAGGCATTTTGTAAGAAGACAGCAACAGCAATGGCCTGCTTTCTTTTAAGCTGCTTCTTCAGGGATGAAGAACTTTTGGGGAAGAGCCTCACTGGAGTCAATGGAAAAGAATGCCTAGACAAGGATATCATAGACAGCATCTTGAGTAAGTAACTACTACATGTATTTTATTTTTTTTGTGCTGTCACTGTTATGTTGTAACTGGGTTTGATGAAACAATGAATATACCTGTGTGAAATTCATATACTTGTACTGGGACTGCAGAATAAAGAAATAAATGCATGTAAAAAGGATCTTTGCAGTTATTTACACAACTTA
Organism: Catalaphyllia jardinei; assembly: GCA_022496165.2. NCBI lineage: Eukaryota > Metazoa > Cnidaria > Anthozoa > Scleractinia > Caryophylliidae > Catalaphyllia > Catalaphyllia jardinei. The sequence continues at coordinate 11,493 of JAEMPF020024773.1, forward strand.
TGCGGTTGCAAAAAGATTAAAGCCTGAAACAAATTCAGGCTTGCCAGGATTCAAACCTTGACCTCTGTGATGATGGTGCAGTGCTCTACTAATTGAGCCAGCACGCCATTAACTTAAGCAGTTGCAAAAAGGAAGCCCGATTGCCAGTTCCCAAGTTGGCTTGCTAGTTAAACTGGTAGATTATGCTGCAGCGGTATCGCAGTGGTGCAGGGCCCAAAACCCAGAAAGCTTCAATTTTTTTCCAGCTTCCTTTTTGAAACTGCATAACTTGTGTAGTTAACTTGGAAGATCTTTACATTTATTTTATTTCTGGGTTTTGTTTTGTTTTGTTTTTTTAATTATAAGAATTAAGCATTTGTTACTGCATGGTATATATAAATGCCAGGGTTTCATTAAGAATTCAAACAGTAGGAGAATAGTGTAAAAAAAATAAAAATAAATAAGTAAGAGGATATAATTTTTATGAAAGAGCAAAGCTCTCTCAAGGAATGAGCAAAATTTAATCAGCCAATTCTGCATAGTAGCCATAGAATTCCAGATCTCAGAAACACCCTGAATTAATGCCATATTCATTGTTTTTAGTTTACAAATTATATTTGTAGAGCGAGTCAAGTGGTCAGTTGTCCCTTTACTATGACTAGCACATTATTGATAATCCTAACTAACTGCATGCACACAATCATGATATTATTGTGGCTTATGGCTAAAAGCAATTAATATATACACACTCAGTGATCTTGGTGTTTTAAGCAATCTGATTGGTTCGCTGTCTCTGGCTAATGAGCATTATTCACCCCCTGCCAAGTGAATAATGCTTAAGCCAAACAAAAACAAAATGGTGGGTGTAAACTCGCGCTTTGCCAGTGTTTCGGAATCGATTTTTAATGGTTTCCTTCTGAAAAT
>JAEMPF020024773.1:19895-24078 GCA_022496165.2 Catalaphyllia jardinei
TTTGTATTAGAGAGTCCTCCCCCTGGGCATGCAAATTCGAGATTCGCATGGAGTTTTGCGCGCGAAATTGTCAATAGGATGCCGGTTCCAAACTAGGATTATGACACATTTTGCTGTCCTTCGCCAGTTCCCATAAAACACTCTTTCTAGCATATCTCGCGTTGTTTTTAAGATTTTGTAATTTTTGTCGAACTAAAGAGCCCCAATTTTTTTTGGGAAAATTATGACCATATTTTGTTGACAGTAACCTTAATAGCAAGTCAAATACCCGAGGGAAAGTGTCATTGGATTCGACTTGTATATAAATCAGCTATGTTCCAGTTATTGTTCAGTCATGCACACGAACTAACCTTTAGTCTTTTTCTGAGCAAGCTCAGCTCCCTCTTCATCGTCTTCATCGTCTTCATCGTCTTCATCGTCTTTTGTTTCCTTTCCCCAATTACCGTCCTCCATAGAATCGTCCTCCCCCATGTCAGTATCAGACTTTTGGCCATCGTCAGTGTCCACTTCAGTTGCAGCTGATTTTTGTTTACTCTTGCCCTTGCTAACCGACTCTACAAAACAATATTGCATTTTCAGTTGCCTGTACGATATTATGTTCGAATGAAATTATGAAATTATCGATTAAAAATACCTGATACGCTTAACGTTGCCATGTTTTCAATGCATGTTTTTGTATTCGAAAAAGTATATGGAACTTTGGGTCGGATCCATATAAGCGATAAGCGCTTAGTGAGAATTTCACTTTTTTGGGGGCGCGTCACTCAATCAGCGAAATAAAGCCGGCATTATTACAAAATTTGAGTCACAAAACCATTTCATAGTGAATACGCTTCGGCAGAAGCAGTTCAAAGACCACAGAAACATTTTAACGCGAAAGCGCTTGGTCAGAACAGTGTTCGAACTTTCGCGCGCTTGGTACACAAATAATTAGTCCAAAGAAAATCCGCCATTATAACAAACAGCGAATCACTGGAAAGGAAAAATGAAGCCGCCCTTATAATCCACAGCGAAGCGCTTAGCGCTTAGTCAGAATTTCACTTTTTTGTGACGCGTCATTCAATCAGCAAAATAAAGCCACCATTAGGCACAAAACAATTTTATAGTGAAACCGTTTGGGCAGAATCAGTTTTTTTTTCAGTTGACCACGGAAGCATTTTAACGCGAAAGCGCTTGGTCAAACTTTCGCGCGCGTTGCACAGAAAGACAAAGTTGCAAAAGTCGGAAAATTTACCAACCCACCCCCTGCTCGTCTATCTCTGTTATCCCCACTGGGCTACCATTTGGAGCAATTTGTCATTATCGATAATATGCCGACTGAATCCGATTTGACTCGAGCATTTTCGTAAGATTGAAAAGAAATTTTCAAATTTCAGCTGTATACACGTGCGTACGTGCGTATGTGGTATCTACACGCCCCTTGAGAATCTCTGTTCTACTACGCGTCTTCGCATCGTTCACAACGAATTTGCAGCCTGTGTACATCTCTACTGAATACTCTGTCTTTCTAGTGCGGATACTTTGCGCTCCATTTTGGCGTGCAACCATTCTGCGGTGAAAAGAAAAATGCAACATTTGAAGTTTTGAGGAGGAGGGGCATAAGGATTTGCAGTAATCCGGTTTTTGCATTATTTTTAATGCGGTTTTGCAAACAATTTCTTTTAACTTGCGCTTTTGCAGTTTAACAAGACTATGCGGTTTTCGGTTTTCGTGCATAACTGTTTTCAGTAACGCATTCATGCGCGGTTTTGCATTTAGACTTTTTCATGCGGTTTTGCGGTTTTTTGGACAGCCCTTATGACTCCCCCGTTGAGCGATGTTGCAAGGTATGTCCACCCCAGAAACATCGCGCGCAACTTTTTCAAAGTAGAAAGATGGATGTAATAAAATGAAAAGAAATATTTTCCTGTTAAACAACGCCGAATTTCAAAACTTTTGATTTCTTAACAATGTTCACACCTTTTCCCCGCATCCGATTCCTGCTGACGTTCTCCCTTCCCTTTCTAGCGCCTGTCAGCAGGCGAAAATATAGTCGAAGCATCGAAATATAATGATAGTCTGACACCAAACCGCGCCAAATCATGACAAACATGATCCCAGTGCATAATTCAGAGATACTCTCGGACAAATGGGACCAGTAGCGTGGACAATAAACCGTGCAAAAAATGCTACATACCTTCAAGTTCTTTGATGCGTCTTTGCATGGGGGCGATCGTTTCCTGGTATTCCTCCTCCTTCTTTCTGTTGAGTTCTTCCGAGTTTTTCAATTGCTTCATAGCAGCCTGCAGGTCATTCTTGGCTTCTTTGGATTTCTTTTCGGGCACTGTCTTTTCTGGCCTCTTTTGTCCAGTTTTATTGTTTGTCCCACACCTGTAAATACAATAAAATACGAATGTAAGAAATAGGGCCTATTCATAATAGAGTTTATTAGTGGCGATCTATAATTTAGCTCCAATTATAGACTAGTTCCTCTGTTCATAATTCCACACACTGATAAATTTCGATGGAGTCCGGTCGTTTCGATACAAAGTCGTTTCGATACTGACAAGTCAAAGTCGATTCGATATGCATGTTAAGTCGACTCGATACAAACTCGCGTTACTTGAAGTCGTACTACAAATGACCAAACAAGCCTTCATTTCGATTGATGGCCATAGCTATCGATATTTTTTTCCAATAATCCATATATTTTACTGCATATACTATTAACAAACAAAATCTACAATTAGGAATAGTTTGCTTACCATTCATTGTTACTTCCTTTACGTTTCTCACGGGCTGCTTGTGGCGGTGCTGGTTTCGATGTTGAAGTTTCGGTACTTCTGTCCGCCTTTTCGGGGGTCTCCAACGCCAAAACGCTGTTCACTATACTAGAATCATGGCACTCACAATAATTCACCGACACGCCGCAAAACTCGCATCGGTAAGGGCAGTCCATCAGAGTGTGGCCATCCGATAAACCACATATCATACATGTTTTTGTTCGTGAAGCCATAACGCGTTAATGTTCTCGAATACACCTAATGCAGCTGCATCGAATCTTTCCGCTGAGAGTTATATATATTTATCCCGTGTCGCTCTTGGGGTCGATATCATGGAGTGTGGGAAAGTGGCTTGTCTCCAAGAAAAATTCTTCTGTATGAATTCTCTCATTATAAAAAAGTGTAAAAGTGACACGGTTTAATTAGTTGCGCACTCTTCAAAGGACTTATCTCCCGCGCTAATTACTTTTTTGCCGCAAACTTGGGTGTTGGATTATGCGAACAAAGAACAGATGCAAAACTTATATACAGTTTGCGTTTCCAGGTCGTAGTCAATTTTTCGTGTTATCAGTTTTTCCTCTGGGCCTGCAATACTGGACTTTTTTCATTGTACCTGATTGATTATGAAAATATTCAAAATACGTTTTGGTCATTGGCCTCGATCATGGTACACTAACAATGGGGATTTTTGCGACACGGTTCCCCTCGTCAGCGATCGCTGTTTGTGGTTTTAACTTTGATTAGAACCAAAGTCCTGCACACGCACGTGACGGGCTGTCATGCTGTTGCCGTTAGGAGTTTTGTTCTCAGCACATTCATTCAAAGTGATTCGAATTACATTGTATATCAAAAGGCAAGCTTCCTAAAATGCCCAACTTTTTTAGGGAAGTTCTTTGTCCCCTTATTTTTGCAACAAGCAGTAGAGGAAAACTCCGCCTTATAAATTGGTTGCAAAGGAACAGACTACTGAAAAGAAATGTCAACTGCGGGAATTGTAGGAATGCAATGCGCCTCATTCGCCATCCGCACAATGGGGACGGATACATTTGGTAAGTAATTTCAATTCCAATTTACATACCGTAAACTGCCGCTTACAAGTCCAGTCGCGCATTTAAAATTCAAAGTGGCCAATACAAAACAAAAGGAAAGATTATAATTTTTATTTTTTCCTCAAAAACGATGTGAGGGCTCCCTGTGATATAAATACTCAAACAACGTGATAGAAATTTTTTTTTGTGAAACTTTAAACGTTCACAAGACGCTTTCGTGTTCTGCAGGGTGTGGTTGAAGTCACTGGAAGCAGAAAACTTGAAAAAGGCCTTGTAATTCTAGGATATTTCATGGATATTGCTATCGAGGAAATTAGAAACAAACCCGTACGACTTTGAAGAACATTCACGTATACGTCTCATATATCGTAC
>JAEMPF020024774.1:0-10000 GCA_022496165.2 Catalaphyllia jardinei
GGGTCCCTGCGGCTCTGCTTAGATCCACGAGATCTCAACAAAGCAATTCGCCGAGAGCACCACAGGATTCCAACTGCAGAAGACGTCGCAGGTCGTCTAAGTGGCAAGAAAGTGTTCTCCATAGTGGATGAGAAGGATGGGTTCTGGCAGGTGTGCTTAGATGACTAAAGCTCCCACCTTTGCACATTCAACACTCCATATGGCCGCTATCGCTTTAAGAGGATGCCATTTGGTATCAGCTCTGCACCAGAGGTCTTTCAGAAAAAGAATGAAGCCATATTTGGAGACATTGATGGTGTAGAAGTCATCTTTGATGACATAATTGTTGCCGCTCAAGATGATCAGGAGCATGATGAGATTATGGGAAAGCTTTTGCAAAGAGCCCAAGAAGCGAATGTCAAGTTCAATTCAGCAAAGCTCCAGTACAAAGTCAGTGAAGTCAAGTACATGGGAAACATTGTGTCTGAATCTGGATTGAAACCTGATGATGAGAAAGTGCGAGCCATAATCCAAATGCCCCCACCCCAGAACAGAGAAGAGCTGCGGAGATTCCTGGGAATGGTGAACTATTTTTCTCAGTTTATTCCCAATCAGTCAGAAATTACTGCACCCTTGCAAAGTCTGTTGAAAAAGGATGCAGCCTGGATTTGATCACATGAACACACACTGGCAGTGGCGCATTTGAAGGATGTCCTGTCAAGTCAGCCTGTTTTAAAGTTCTTTGACCCATCGAAGCCAGTGAAGCTGCAAGTAGATGCTTCCAAGTCAGGACTAGGAGCCTGCATTCTCCAGGATGGACACCCAATCGCCTATGCATCAAGATCTCTCACCCAAGCAGAGGGTCATTATGCACAAATAGAGAAGGAACTTCTCGCAGTGGTTTTTGGCTGCGAGCGATTCAATCAGTATGTTTATGGTAGACCAGTCGATGTTATGTCAGACCACAAACCACTTGTCTCAATCACAAAGAAGCCACTGGTCAGTTCTTCTCCGAGACTTCAACGCCTGCTTTTGAGACTTCAGAAATATGAAGTCAACGTCACCTATGTCCCTGGGAAGTACATGTATGTAGCAGACACTCTCTCACGAGCCTATCTGGATGAACAGCCCACAGATACTGATTTGAATGATGATGCAGAGGTGATGGTTCATAGTCTTATCACCAATCTTCCCATGTCGAAAGAGAAACTGGCACAAATGAAGTCTGCTACAGCTCAAGACGAAGACCTTCAGATGTTGAGTAAAGTTGTGAAGAATGGTTGGCTTTTCCATAGAAGCGAATTGCCAGTAGCAGCTGCCCATTACTGGAATCTACGTGGTGAGATTCATGAAGCAGAAGGTTTGTTGTTCCTTGGCCAGAGGCTCATTATCCCACAGGCGATGAGACAAGACGTTCTAAATTGTATCCATGAGAGTCACCTCGGGATTGAAAAGTCAAGGGCCAGAGCTGTAGTCTATTGGCCAGGAATGTCTACTGCAATTGAAAGGATGATTGCTAAGTGCCCAGTATGTCTCAAGTACCAAAGACAGAATCAGAAGGAGCCTCTCCTGCCTCACGAAGTCCCTCACAGACCATGGCAGAAGCTTGGTGCTGACATTTTTTAACTGAACTCTAACTCTTATTTAGTTGTGGTTGATTATTACTCTAAGTATCCTGAACTTTGTCTTCTGAAAGACAAGACAGCTAGCTCTGTCATTACTAGCATGAAATCCATGTACGCCCGACATAGTATCCCAGACGAAGTTGTTGCTGACAATATGCCCTTCTCAAGTAAGGCCTTCGAAAAATTTGCAAACGAATGGGGATTTGAAGTCTCTACATCAAGCCCAAGGTACCCACAGTCAAATGGAATGAGCGAGAGAGCAATTCGGACTATCAAAAACTTACTTAGGAAGGCTTGTGAAGATGGTAATGACCCCTACTTAGCTCTCCTAGGGTACAGAAACACACCTATTTCTGGACTGAAGGAGTCCCCTGCCCAGCTGCTAATGAGTCGCATGTTAAAGTCTAAATTACCCACCGTAGAGAGTCTCTTGAAACCTCAAGTGGTTGAGAACCCCCAGCAGAAGCTGCAACAACGGAGTGATAAGCAGAAGATGTACTATGACCGGAATGCCAAACCGCTGCCAGTGATCAAGGAAGGTGAAACAGCTAGAATAAGAAAAGGAAAGACTTGGGAGCCCGCTATTGTTACTGCACAGCATACTGCCCCAAGATCATTCATGGTTACAACACCTGATGGTACTGCCTACCGACGAAACCGTCGTCACCTGCTCCCAACAGAAGAATCACCCCCAGTGATTGCTGGACCTGCTATTGATCTGCCAGGCACACCCTCAACAGTAGCCGAACCGCTAGCTAGTGTCATCCCACCTGATGGTGACATCTCTGCCCTGGACTCGTCCAACCAACACAGTCCTCAACAAACACCTCCCAAGTGTACCTCCAGTGGCCGGACTGTGAGACTGCCAGCAAGATTCAGAGAGGACTATGTTATGAACTGAACTGTTTGCACTCAGTGACCAGATATTGAACAATGTTGCTTTGACTTTATTACTTGTGATGGCCTTAACATTTGCTTACCATTAGGTCATGTTATGCGTTGCTATCGAGAGTTTCTTATGTGCGTTTAGCAGTGACAACCGTGTGGAACAGACATTGATTTCTAGCAATATTTATGGATTGTTGTCACAAACTTCGTTTACCTACTACTTTGTTTTGTTTTCTTTGCTTTATTATTTTTCTTTTTCATTTCTTTTAGTATTCTTCGTTGTTGGAAAGGAAGATGTCATGTTTAAGTTAATTAGCATAATTAGCATACGTTATGTTGCACGTGTTTGGTTGTTAATAAAGAATCCAACATGGCGCTGTGTGCGTAGTCTCACAGTGTAGTGAACATTACAGGAGTGTTAATCGATTTTGATATGTGTAAGAAAAAAGATTCCGGACAGTTGCAAAAAAGTTCATGCAAGACAGTAGACCGGGAAACATTTATTGCAAGATGCTCCCCGTGTTGGCCCTTAAATAATGATATTTCCCAACTGCTTCTTAAAATAATTAAATTAGAATTTGGGTAAAAGAGAAGTCTGCACCACAGATGAAATTAAACTCTGGTTAAGTCCATCTGTGAAATAGTGTCAAAATCTTTGCAACAGGCACCCACCTGTGTAACAGGATTTGAGTATGCACCATTTTGAACTTTCTAACCAATAAAAACAGCTACTGAATTTATTCAGTCACAATTTTTGCACAAAGACAAAGGATTGTACACGGTCAGGGAGCTTAACCAGTCTTCTCTCAAACAATGATTTGAAGAAAAATGTTTTATTTTCACTCTAAATTACTCTTAACTGGTCACAGGCGGCCCAGGCAGGCACAGGCAGGCAGGCACAGACAGGTATCTTCCCTCGTTTATAGTGGAAGATACCTCTTATTGCAAAAAGCGAAAAAATGCTGTTTAAACCAGCCAGGATGAAGAAGGAGGCATTCAGCGAAAGGTATGCAGATTGTGTCTTACAATATTTGGATTTTTGGACCCTTAATATAATTCTAAGATAACTAGCTGAGAAAACGCAGTAAAGTAGACCATATATCGACAAGGACAAAGAAATAGACAATGGAAAAACAATATTTATTTTGAACTTTACTTCACTAACAGTAAGTCTGGGCTGCCTGTGAACTGGTTAATTATTTTAAAAAGACAGAAGATGGGTCAGTCAAGACCTCTTAGATGGTTCAAAAATATCGAGACAGATTTATATATTCATCCCATATTAAATAAGCAATGCGTCATGCAGGCATCAATATTCTGCCAAAAAAATGTCTAAATATAAACTACTGTAGAAATGTTGCTCTTTTGGCGATCAGTGTTCATAGCTTTATAAAGTTGCTAAAAAAAAAGGTGTTTAAAACTGGTGTAAACTTAAAAAGGTTATTAATTCCCAAATTTTCCAACCGTATCTCTGGTCCTTCTTCGGGGGACAATGAATCTAAAATTCAAAATCACTGCTACTGTTTCGTTTCCCAAGAGATCTTAACAGTGGCTACTACTGTAAGTTATGACATTATGTAGTACTTAGTACACTTTTGGCATGGAAGTGTTTTATAACTGGAGGCCTTGCGGCGTGTACCCAGGCAGTCGTTATACTGAGAAGCACTAGCTATATTGCAATTGAGCTTAAATGTTCTGCATTTGAAGTAGTGCGAAATTAAATCGAGTCGATGTGCCCAAGCTGTTCTGCCTTCGATTGCATTTCTTGGAATCCATTAATAGCTTATTACTCGTACACAGACCTTTAGCACGTAAAATGAGTCAAGATCGTTACATCAGCCTATGAACGTTTCAGTCTATTTTCTTTAACCTTTCTTACTGTTGTTGTTTGTTGTTTTTCAATTCTCAAAGGAGAGAGACATTTTCATTTGCATTTCAGAGTTATGGCTGTGCGTGACATAGAGCCACCCTGGGTTCTGTAAATTTGTTCAAAATAATTCGAGGAATATCTCAGGTTTGTGTAGTCTTACATGACAAGAGAAAACAAGCGCGCGAAAATTCATTCATGACAACCGACTGCACACCAGCACCTCGATAAAGTTTAATCGCGTTTCCTGAAATATCGATCAAAGTCCTCTTTCTAAAGTCTATATCCAACAACCGGTGAAATAGTTTATAGAATTATGAACAAACTCAGGGAAGAAAGTAGACAACCGTCCATAGTTATTTAAAACCCGACGGACTGAATTTCAGATCGATTCAGAGGATGAACCGTTGAAAACAATTTGAATAGTGCATTCGGTGAAGAGCGATTTCGTTGCCACTTGTTTGGTCTGGAACGATGTGGATTGCCGAGAAGTTTCTGATGGCTGACTGTGATTGTTGGCAGACGGAGAAAAGGCTCTTGACAAGACTTGGCTGCAGTTATGGAGCTGTGAGGTCGAAGGCCGGGAATTGTAGCTTACCAGAGACTGCTCACTGCGGTGTCCAGAAATAGCCATTATGTGGCGGTTTGAAATCCAGGGGTTGGACCAGAGAGTGATGGCAGTGGCTCTTACACAATGGTTTGTGTAGATTTTGGATAAATGTGCTTCTTCGCTGATGGTCTTCATTATTTTAGCGAGGCTGTTTATTCCAAGCGGTCGTGCTTCGTACCAAACAGCATCTAGAGCCATGCTATTTTTCTTGGGATACTGAAGAACCCAGTACACTTTGGATTGACCTTCTGGAGATACAATTTGAGGGCCTTGTAGCCGTCACCTTGGTCTTCGGTCTCATACATTCTGGCTTCTTTTTGCGTGCTTTCAACGTCCTTTAGTCCACCGGGATGATTCTTTGATAATTCATCGTGACTCATGGTTGCGTAATTTCTTCCAGCCGCATCGGTTTCTAACTTGAAGCTGTTCGTTGTCAAGCTTCTTTGCCCTTCAAGGCCCCTTCTGCAGAAAACAAGACGACATGAAACCAAACGTTTCTCAGTAAGGAAAGCGGTGACGACAAGGAAAACACTTCACTTGATTTCAGCTTCTGGAGGTCCTCTTCCTCGATAGCAGGTTTATGCGAGACATTTTCTTTACCGCTTCGTTTTAGATTTTTTATTTGCGCATCTAGCATGAGGTTTGATCTTGCAAACCTTTGGTCAGTTGAAATTTTTAGGCCTCTGCTAAATGGCGGGGCATTGAGAAATCTTTCTATCGAATGACGAAATCCCAGCAAAGTAGATCTACTGTAATCTTCGCCCTTTTTCGTTCTCGCTTCTGCGTAAAATCTGCGAAGGTTTTGATCCAGCTGACCTATTTTCATCGCTTCAAGCGGGGTTTGAATTTGTTTTTCTGCACACCATGCTGAAAGTAAAACAAAAAAAACCCGACTATTAAAATTTGGTTTGTAATTGAACTTAAAAGTTTCATCTGTTATCAAACTTAGCACTTTTAAAATCGTGACATGAAAACAACAAATTGAAAATGTAATTTCGTCGACATTGTCAGCGCATTAGCATTTAATTGGGTTCACACATATCTTAACAGGAACAATTTCTTTAAAAAGTCGTCCAACTAAGCTTTAATAACCAGTTGTTTACCTTTAAATGTGGGCACAGACCAGTTTGTGACTTCTTTCGTTTTTTTGAGTGTCGTTCACTTACAAGGTCTTCAAGATCACTTTCGCTTAAACTTGCAAATCTCTTTGCAGGTGGCTCAGCAAATACGCTCCCAAATAGGTCGAAGGATGGCCATTCTGCTTCTTCTTCAGAAAACTGAGAGGACAGTTTAGCATTTTTGGTAGAAGGGATGTTAGCCATTACTTTGGAAACAATGTCTGTCAAAATATTTACTTTGTAAACCACTTGCACACACGTCAGCAGCATACACCCATGGGCAAATAGTAGATGCTGAATTTACCAATCAGAGCGCGCGCTTTGCGTTAGTTATGTTATAATTTCTTTTATCTTAAATGTACAATAATTCGCTACATGGGTTTCATTCTCGAGAAGACACATACCTATGTTACAAGAAAATAACGAGAGAATATCGTTTAGTTCGAGATTTTAACTTAATTATACGTTACGAAGTTTCTCAGAGCGTTTTACTTAGGTGTACTCGAACACATACATTCGCAAAAAACAAAAACATACTCTCTAACCTTTCTGCTCTTGTTGCTCAGACGTTATGAGTTCGTGCTGGGGAACCTACTTGGTTCACGATCACGTCTAAAAAATACGATGACGCTTCTGAAGATGCTTTTTATTAAGGTGAAGAGTCGATAGCCCCGGTTGATGGCTAGCTCCCTTGGTATATTAAACATGATTCTTGATGAATTCACTCCAAACGTTCGCTCGTAAATTGTTGATCTCTCGTAAGCCTTAGAGACCAACCCTTTCCAAAACATTTTAACGACCTTTTAGTGTTGGTCTACAGCGAACGGTGTGTTCGTTTGTATGTGATTTCATCGCCCTAGAAATCATGGAATTCGACCTACTAGCTTTTTCACGACCACAACTGCTATTCCATGTGTCGCACGCTGCATTAGTGACGTATGCGCTGTAGAGACCAGACGGCGATTTGTGACTGAGTGAGGACAAAAACAAAAAGGCCGAAATTTAAACCCAGGCCTCACTGCCTGGGTAATTATCTGTACAAAAAATGGCGACACCATTTGTAAAGGATTTGGTGCCAAATTTATAAGAGTTATTGCAGCAGGATCATGTGGAAATAAAAAGTTAGTTATCGTATTAAGTAAATTAAAAGCAGACGGAGTTACCATACTATCACATTTATTCCAAAAGATTAGCAACATAAACAATAAGCTAAAGTTTAAAATACCTCTTTTGAAGCTGAACACTTTTGTTTGTCCAGTGAAGCGGTAAAGAAAAAAAAATTGTCTGGCGGGAAAAGATGGGCTCCACTATATTGCAGAGTCCTGGTAATGTCCTTGAGAGAAATACTGGAGAACCTAACATTTACTTTTTCCACTTTCGACCAAAAATCTGGCTTCTCCGGCTCCTTTTACTGTTACTTTTCACGGTTTCTTGTAAAGACCTGTTTGAATAGAAGTTTTATCCTGTTCCTGTTTTATGTCCGTCATCCAAATAGAAGAATTGAACGAAATTAAAAAACGGCGTGGAAACCCTCGTCTTCCGACAACCATCCGCCACGGCTAGTTAACCAGTCCTACTCTCCTATTTTCAAATCCAACAGAAACGTTTCACGCGGTCGCTTTAACTATATTTTACCGTTGATTTTAAAGGATTCAATTAAGTTGAAGTTTTTTTCCATTTGCTTTGGTAATAATATTCTTAGCTGAAGCAGGATAATTTAACCATATCAAAGTCACATTGCTCCACTTTGGCAGCCATTTTTTTTTGATGAAAGCGAGTCTTTCGGAAGTCTACTACTTTACCGGAAGTTAACTGGGTAACTGGACACTGGTTTCGCATGGTCCGCATAGTTCTAAAAATAACTTTTTGAAATTAAGATATCCCGGCCAACGCCGTGAGAATCCCTCTCTGTCCTATTATGGCTCTTGGACATGTATATTATGTTAAATTGACAGCTGTCAGATAAAGAAATCCGTTGACCAGTATCACGTGACTATATTTCGGGTTCGGGTTTGGAGCTCATCAAGGTCGGGTGTTTTCTTGAAGTTGACCGCTGATCAAGTGCTGGTTTTCGTTCGGATCGCGGGCTCATGTCAGCCTAACTTGTTGAAAACAGGGCTGGATTGTTCGGAAGACGGTTAACGCTAACCCAGGATAAGAAGTTAACCAAATTATAAGGTTTTCTCTTGTACATTTTGTTGCCACTTTGTTTTGTGTATATGGTGGTCATTAAAACAGGAGGCCAAACAGTATACAGAAAACCTCACCGCAAAGTTACAGAACTCAAACCAAAATTCTACCTTTTCCTCGGTTAGCTTAATCGTGCTCTGATCAACCTGGCCTTGGAGTAACACTTTTGGGCTGGCCTAAATCTATATATTAGAATTTCCCAAATTTCAACCTCAATATTCTTATAACGTATATTCTAATAGAAAAGAAAGAGACCCGGGTATCATGAGTTGGCTTAAAAAAGGCAACTGATTACTTTCTATAAAAAACATGTAAAGTGCTACTGAAACTAAATTTTCCCATGTGAGATTTTTGCTTAATAATAAGCTTAATTACTTGGAAACACTGCCAACTCGTTTTTCGCATACGTTAAGCGAAAACTGCTTTTTGAGCTGTTCGATGTTGACCGGTTGATCCTTAAACTAGCGGCCATCTTGGCGCGGCCAAAACAACGTAGTGACGTCATTGGTTGTATTATTCTCATGCCTCGCTGAAGATTTAGAGTGATTATGGGCGAAGAGACTAGTGTTCAAAGCCCCCAAAAAACATCTTTAGGACATCTCAGAGCTGTGAAGCAGTTAATAGCAGTAGCCCTAGACCTGAAGAGGCTGAGAGTTGATCCTGAGGCCTTTCAGTCTATTCAATTGGATATTTCCAGGATATTCTATGTAAGCAAGCAAACGAGTGCGAGTTGTCAAATCGCAAAACGATCGGGACACTTGATCAAATGGCGATCACTCATTTAAACAATAACTACACTCATAAAGTAAAGTAGACATGAAAACAAGAGACAGCGGCTAATAAAAATATTATCCGGAGTGCTGCTGCACGAATCGCAGCAACAGCGCTTCTAGTCATCGAGTCGCTTTGCTTTGAGGAAACTGGACGCTCACCGCGGACAACATTGTGCTACAGCGACCTTTAATCTGGTTGTATCTGCTGCATCCTTCAAGTTATCACAACAGCAACATTTAAGAAACGCTCGAATTTTATATGGAGGTAACGAATTTAAAGCTATAAAGGCAAACTAAGCTGCTATGACCCTGTGTTTTCAGAACACAAGAGAAAGCGTCACATTGTTGGCAGCGAAAGGTCATATATGCAAATTAGTTCAAATTCTGAAAATAAACCTTCGAAAGGAGTGAAAACTAGTGACGTTTAAACGAATTGCTTTGAACTTGGATACTAATAAATGAAGGTCTTAGACATACTAAACGTTAAAGTACTCAAAGTAATCCACCAGCCGTAAAATGTTGCATTTGGGAGATATGTTACACTGATATACGTATGCGGCGATAAAGCAAACCAGTGCTGTAGACCACAATTCTAGTTTCAAAGATGCTCTTTGTCTACCACAACCAGCTCACTTATTAGTATCATAAAAAAACGATGCCCTCTGTGTACAATCTAGTACTTGCTGCAAAGTCTCTGGACTGTTAATAACTTCGTGATTGTCCGGATGGCGCTTTTAATTAATACATGTAGTAAAGTTGCGGAGGATATATATTCAAACCTAGCTTGAATCAGACCAAGCTGAAAACAAAAGGACGATATGTCGTGTCGTATCAGGTCTTGATATAAAAGCAGCCACACTCGTCTGCGAAGACTCCAATCGTGAACTCCAGATGTTCGAAAGGTATATACTGATCTGTTCTAATCTGTAGCATTCATTTTGGCCAATCTA
>JAEMPF020024774.1:15000-20000 GCA_022496165.2 Catalaphyllia jardinei
TAGCATGGGCGTTGGGAAACGACAGCTACTACCGACAGCGCCGTCACGGTCACAGCCACGTTTCAGCGCTTGGTTTGCGTTCTTCCCCACGGCTTTTCGAGGGAAAGAGGGACTACTCGCAATCTAGATTCTAGCAAAAACTAAAAATAGATATGAAAAGTTCTCTAAAAACAACGGCAATACAGATATAAGCAGCACCCGGCTGACATGTTATAAAGCTGAGACAGTAAATTACCTTTTCGTTGTCTTTTTCGCCAAGATAAGAAACATACACCAAAATGAGCAACACAGCAGACAATACTGCTACTATAGGCCCAAGAATTATCACTACTAAGGCGTTGTTATCTTTGTCATCGGCGTGCTTCTCTCCTTCCGGGTCTTTTGTAGGATCTAATAAGTGACAAAAGTTACTTAGAATCTTTTGTAAGGAGGTTGAAGCAAGTAACAGCGGTCTTAATCGAGTACCTTAAAACAAAAACCCAAGCCATTAATCTAGATTATAGCAAAGAAAACAGACAATCTAGTGACACGAAGCGCAGGTAAATGTGTGCAAGGATTTGGATTGGTTTTCGTCTACTTCTAACTAAATGAAAAAGTGGCTCTAGTTCTTAAGCCAACTCTTAGGGAAGAAATAGAAAACCACATTAAATGCCAATACGTTCGAAATTCAGTTAAGTGAAAATCACTCTATACATTTAACCTTGATCGAACGTAATTGGGCTCAGAAGACACTGATCTACCTGTTTGTTGAAAGTGCTATTTTTTCAACAAGAAAACGAATATATAAAATTGACGCCGGCGGACACAATGTACATTGCACTCAGTGTTTCCAAATACATTGTTCAAGTCTCTGCCACTTACCTGGTGTGCATGATAGCTTTACAGGCACGAAATAGAAAGGCAAATGTGAAACTTCTAAAAAGGTGAACTTTACCATGCTTAGGTGAAGAGATAGTCTTTGGTGAAGTTGCGGTTCTTTGCACCAGATTATGATGCAGGCAGACTCCTTGGCAGTTATCTATTGTAGAAAAATTTCAGTACGGTTGAACTCTCCATAACAAATAAATGTATTTAGGGACCTTATATATTTGAGTGATTGCTTAGGTGTGGTGTCGCTCTCCCGTAGTTTATGTCATTGTAAGTAGCCATCCCGATTAGAGGTCGCTATTTCGCGAGTCAATGGTACACTGTATAAGTTCACATGCCCAAATTTAAAGAGAGTTCCCATGTACTAAGCACTGATTGCAACTGTAACGATGTATATTACATCCTTATTTCAAACATCACTGCATCTAGCCAAAAGACTCAAGTAGTTTAAGGCCTGGGTCAAAAGCTTTCATTGGTGAAAGAGTTTATTAGTTATATTTCTAAAGGTATAAATGGTATTGGAACGAGATTCAGCACACAGTCAGATTTCAACGTCCTGAACATTTTGAAGTAGAATTGGTACTTCTGACAGGTCACGTGAAGCGGAAAATAGCCATTATTTGAGGGGATTGGTGGCGGTTTTTATTAATATCATCCAGCAAAAACTCGTTTTACATGCTAGTCAATTATTTTTGGCCTCTCACGTCAGGAATGACCCTCTCTCTTTTCACAGAAAAAAAAAATAGGGTGAAAGGTCGGGGTTTTTTCTAACAAAATTCGACTTTTGATCATTTATACCTTCTAAAAACGAAATCAAGGAAGATCATTCCAAACGTAGCAAGGTAGATAATTAAAATTTGCATCGAAAACGCTTATTTATTGATCAATAGAATTGAAATTCGTCACCAATTCGCTGATTTACCAAATTTTAACAAAGTGATCACGTGAAATGTCAAGTTGTGAAAATAAAATTTTTGGGCAAGACAGGAAGTCGAGTTTTATAACCAGGGAAAGGTTCAGCTTGGTAAAACAAATATAGCAAGAGATATAGCTGCCCAACTATAATTCTAATTTACATTCCTGCCCCAGTCCTTAAACAGATTGAGCTGTCCAAATAAGGGTATCGAAGCCATTTTGCAACCATTTTTCACAATCACTGACAGTTTTGTTTAGTAAAATCTTTCCTGCCTCCTTCCTTGCGCTCGCTCTAACGAATTCCCAAATTCCCTGATTCTCCTGGATTCGAAGTAATTAAAACCTGAAGGCGTGAGTGGGGTGGGGTCCCGGGGGATACTACCAGAAAAAATGGGCGGGGATGTACGGCCTGATCCTCAAAACCCCATACCCTAATAATGAAACCTGCGACTTTCCCTTCCCTATTAATGAGCTGAAAAAGGAGCTTCTTCTAAAAACATACTCCGTTCATATATGTAAAAACCATACCCCATTTATGATGAAAATGGTTAAATTAATATCCTATTTATGGCCAATATCTATTGAGCCCATATAAGGAAGGCCCCCCCCCCCCCTCAAAGCTCCGCCACTTGGGTTGGGCAAAGAAAGCTAGGAAGAGGGTGAAAGGAAAGCATGACACATACCTGTTTGATATAGCCTTTATAGAATTCACATATCGTACTTATACCTGTTACTTCTTCACATATCCACCCTCTAGAAGTGTTTCCAGGGATGCTCCTAAACGATCCGTTAAATCCGGATGACCATTCTGTAACTGTCATTGTCTAAAGGCGCATTATCCTGCCATCTGTCCATAGTTAGTGCTATTCCATTGATCCAAGTCCAGTTCTCAGTTATTAAGCTTTTATACAAACCAATGTACCGCTCATTAAATTTTCCGATTTTTCCAATTTTTCGAATCTGCGTAGTTATAAACTCCCACTCTTGCTCTGTCTCTATGACCACAAGATCCTTGTCGATTAATTTACAAGAGGCCATTGCTAGTGGCCACGAACACTAATCTGTCATTTTCAAAGGAGTAGCAAGAGCATCGCTTAGCTCCATGTGAAGTTACTAGCAAAAAAGAAAAGAAAATAATAGCACAACACATTGCTTGGAAAACGGATCAACGGACAAAGATAGAACTAGAAAAGGTGATAAGTGATGTAATCAAGTTTCCTTTTCTTGAAGAAATATATACCAGTGCTACTACATGTAGCAGAGGGGGTAAACAAAAACAAAAGAACAAAAACTAAGATGAATGAAACAAAAAAGTAAAACAGGAACGACAAAAACATATTTGATTATATTTCTTGCTCTGATCAGTGAGCAACCACGTTCCCAGGGTCTCTTATGTTACCGCCCCCTGGGGGGGGTAAGATGAGAGACCCTGGGAACGAGGTTGCTCGCTCGCCCCAGGGGGCGTATTGCAACAGGGGGCGGTAAGATGAGAGACAATGGGAACGAGTTTGATTAGTGAGAATCGCATTACAGAAGTCTAATTAACCAGTTTTAAATTATTTAGCGAACGCGAAACACAGTTTACTTTGTTGCATTCCAAGTCATTGGAAAAAACGTTATATAAGGATAATAAGCATTGCATGATCCAATAAACTCTTGTTCTTAGGCCATCGTAGCTTGATTAAGAAAATAACACAAACAGCGGTGATAAACATTGTATTCCAACGCATTTTTACATAGAACTTAACGTTTCGTATGCTAATCAACATACATTTTCAAAAGTGACGGTTACAATTTTTGAAAACTATATATATATCGTAAACATAAGAGGTCTGGAACCTAGACTGAGAAATATGATCTGCAGCAGTACGTGTATAAACATAATGAGGAGTAACAGCTAAAACAGCAACAACTTCTCACTACTAATATTGACATTAAGGGAAGGCTTTAGCTCTTGAATGAACAAAGTCTCTTTAATTTTGCAGTGAAAGTCAGTTTTTGCGGACGCTAAAATGTCAAAATGATCCCATTTAATGTCGTGACCAGTGGTTTTCACATGATCAGCAATGTCTGATGAATGGTCACTTTTGGCGAGGGCCTTGAAATGTTCTGTTTTTCTGTCATGGATCCGGAGTCTTCGTTTTGTTTTGCCGATGTAGAATTCAACACAGTTCCAGCAACCAGCTTTATAGATGACCTTGGACCTCTGAGATAGGTTCAAGCGATCTTTGTATGGAAAAAAGGATTTGATGCGGCGTGTGTTTTGGAATATGATCTTGAGGTTGACGAAAGAGTAGAAATTGTATACGCATGATTTCAGACGTTTCGTGACTTGGTCACTGTGAAGACCTAAGTAGGGTAACACGATTAAGATATGTTTTTTGGGAACTGTAGCTTGAACGAAAGGTTTGTTTTTATTTTTGTTCAATACATCGTTAATGTTGAACGTGATAACACCTTGGGGGTAACCATTTTGCAACAGGAGCTTTCTGAAATCTTTAATAGTGGCCTGTAATAAAGATGGCGAGGAGCAAATTTGGAAGCAACGATAGGTAAGAGTGCGGATGAGGTTGATTTTGTACTTGCGAGGTGTGAATGAATCCCACTTAGTATAAAGGCCTGTGAATGTCTTTTTCCGGTAGACAGATGTAGTGAAAGTGTTGTCAGGGCAGCGTTTGAGAAGGATGTCTAAAAATGGAATCATACTGTCTTCTTCGAATTCAATAGTAAACTTGATGCTATCGTGTCGACTATTTAAAAAGCTTAAAAACTCATTCGCCTCGTCTTTGCTGTCAAACATGGTGAAGGTGTCATCTACATATCTGAACCAAAGTGAAGGACAAAACCTGCTTTTCATCAACCATTTTTCTTCAAAGTGGCACATGAAAATGTTTGCCAAAACGGAGCCTAAAGGTGCAAAATTAAAGAGACTTTGTTCATTCAAGAGCTAAAGCCTTCCCTTAATGTCAATATTAGTAGTGAGAAGTTGTTGCTGTTTAAGCTGTTACTCCCAAGAGGCGCCATGCCTTGGCTGCTGACAAGAATTGCATTTCAAAAAATACGCACAAAGGTCGTTTCTCGAAAAGTATTGAATGGATTCTCTTGTGAATAAATGAAGCAAAGTAGCGTCGCGAGTTTTTTCTTGGGGTGATTGCTTATTTTCTAATTGCAAATTAAATGTGAATTACTGCCTTTATACATTCAACCTTCAACCTGAT
>JAEMPF020024774.1:27500-29004 GCA_022496165.2 Catalaphyllia jardinei
GTTAGTGAACAGTACCAACCATAAAGCAAAGACAACTAAATTAAAAGAAATCCTCATCCAAAAACGCACATCAAGTTATTCCGACAAATTTGTAATTGGTCAGTTTCGGTTAATAATACAAGCTCGACTACATTTTCCTCCCTTCAGAATTCGATTCATTTTACCATACTTGTCGGCTAAACAAACCTCTACCTAACCCACCCCTTCTACCCCTGCCATTATTCGCAAAACAAGCACTGGTATTCCTGTTCTTGATAAGAAGAAAATAGAACAAAGGAAAAGTACGAGGCAAAGCAAAGAAACCGTTGGATGTCAGCTTTTGTATAGGGCTATTCAAGCAAAACGAACGTGTTCAAAACTCAAACTATTTTTTTACCTTTTGATGGTGCTTCTGTCGATAAACGTTTCGACATAGTCAAAGGTACTGCTGAAGTAACTACCAAAGATTGACTAGGGGTAGTTTTCGTGCTAAAATCGCCTTCTGCCCGGGCTGATGTCTTTCCGACTGTTGGAACTAAATGGCAATGACACGTTCAGATAACATTTTTGATTAGATAAACCAGCAAGCCTCTAATGAATGTATCTACTAATAGTACTATAATTTACCAGGAGAACATATGACGAGAAGGTTTCATCTTTAATAAGGTTACTGTGCACTTTCAGGGGTGTCTCGCGTACAAGCGATGTAGCGCGTCCGGTTTAAACTGTAGATATCTAAACCCCTCAGTATATCAAATTAAAGTTTATAGGACTGGCTATTAGGCTATACGAAAACTTTTGAAAAAAATGAATTGTCAAATTTTTCACGAATCCTAACTGCGAGCGCCCGAAACACCTTTTGAGTGTTACATATCAAAGCGAATTTTGTTTTTCACTTATTTAATGTGTTCCTCCGTTTCGGGGCCAAAGCGCTTGAAAAAACGTGTCTGCGATTTGCCATATTCAATTTTAGTGAAAAGTTTTGAAATAGGATTATAAAAATTTGGAGTGATCGTACAAAAATCGATCTTGAATAAAAACAGACATGTTTTTGTTGTTTGTATGTAAAACTGGTTACTGTCAAAATTTGAGAGCAATCGAACATATTCCCTTTGACTTGTAGCTCTTTAAAGTGACCCTTCTGGTGAAAAATTGTTTCGAGAAAACAGCGCTGAAAACATTTTCCTGCTTCGCAAACAAACACCGCCCACAGACACGGTCAACTGGGTTCTCAGATAACTAAGCCAATCAGCGCTTGGAAAGTTTACTTCCGTTGGCTTCCTGGTGAAATATTTTTTACCCGCGTAATCTTCAATGAACCCTTATTGTTTCGCATTGCGCTCTAAGCGAAGAGAATATTTTTGGCTGCTGGCTTTTTTTCTTGAAGCTGTTGGAGCAAAATGCGGAAGATAACAAAGGGAACGACCGCTATAAAGCAAACTAAAGCGGCTAGACGGGAAAAACAAGTTCAGTATATATCTTATTAGACGTTTTGTTGTGTAGTATCGCTGAGTATTTTTACGAG
>JAEMPF020024775.1:0-10445 GCA_022496165.2 Catalaphyllia jardinei
ATTATAGTGATTAAATAACGAGATGGCATGAGATCTGTATGGAGCAAGGTGTATTAAACGAAGAGCACGTTTTTGGCAAGATTAGTAATTTCTCCAGGTTTCTTTGAGCAGCTTGGGCCCATACAGCAATACTATAAGTTATGTGGGACTGAATCAAAGACTGATATATGCTCATTAAGGTATCAGTGGCAACAAAGTGTCTCAATCTTAAAATAATTCCAAGAGATTTGCTGATCTTTGAGGAGATAAATAGTATATGCGGCTTCCAAGTGAGTGAGGTTTGAATCGATAAGAACACTTAGGTATTTAACAAAGTCCTTCCTCTCTAGAAAAATTAAAGATTTTTTATCATGGTCAAAGAGTTTTATGGTTACGTCGAAGTTTATTCGTTTCTGGTAAGGCCGAAAAATTACAAAATTAGAATTCGTGTTGAGAGATAATTTGTTTGCCATTAGCCAATTACATACACTGGTGAGTTCTTTGTTGACTGTTACTTCTAGCGAGCGCAGATTCTTATCAACGTAGAGAAGGTTTGTATCATCAGCAAACAGGAAGAAAGTAAATTGATCAGACGAGTAGGAAATATCATTAATGTATAACAAAAACAACAAAGGACCCAATATAGAACCTTGTGGAACACCACAGGAAGTAATCTCAGTCAGTTTTAAAAATATATGGGACGACTTGTGTTGTGTGCCGTCTGTTTTTAAGATATGAGCAAAACCAGCTATTAGCTATACCTCTTATGCCGTAATGTTCCAATTTGTACAATAGAATATCATGGTCAACTGTATCAAAGGTTTTTTTAAGATCTATAAATATTCTGCATGAGTATAATTTTTTTATCGAAATTAAGTTGTATTTTATTAACAATATCAATAATAATAATCTCAGAAACATTTTGTTTATTGGGTTTGTTAAATTCGAGATAACGGAGTGGTTCTCGGCTTGCCAAGACCAAGTTTGTGCGTGGTTTAGTCGCGCTCAACTGCCGACTGAGGCTGCTAGAAAATTATTTAATTTCTGTATCATTTTTTTAAAAGAAACGGCTTTATCTTTCGTTTTCTGGCTTCTCAAACCTGTTCAATTCCTCGGCAAGACTTTTTTGTACCTTATCTTTTGCCCAGTCACGTAAAATATCATCCTATATTTCTCAAAACGTTCCGCCATTTTAAAACGGCAGAGGGAAAAACTTTGTAATGATGACGTCAATCGTGCATCTGTCCTCTAATAGATCATAGGCGAGAACCAATCAAAATGCGAGAATAACTTGGGTTATTATATAAAGCCATATTGAGATCTGAACTTGAACTCACATGTGAATATGCAAATTAAATTGAATCTACCCTTGGCTTATTATAACTGTAATAGAAGAACGTATTTGGCAAGATTGGCACCATCTTAATTTGAAAAAAGGTGTTGGCGGCAACACATTTTCGAACTTGATCAAAAATATTTTCCAGGTGCTTTCTGTCAGTTTATAATATTCACTGCTAACTAGCCAAAGAAAACAACAACATTAGAGCGAGGTTAATATTCTGCTTACAGATAACAACATCTTAATAGAGAATTGACTACACTACCCAAGTAAGACAGAATTCTGTATGCATGTATATGTGTCTGGATTTATGAAAAGTGTGTTAAACTCGCGCCCTAGCCGGGCGTATTTTTCCCCAAAGGTGACGATATAAAAAATAAAGGAAAGTCATTCCTTTCTTTCCTCCTATACTCGTTTATCTTCCTTTTCTTGCTGTCCTTTCTCTAGTTTTTGCCCCTTTACATGGCTTGGAGGCGGCCCTAAGGAGTAGTGAAATCAAGGTGAAATAAGGTAATAGGGGGCTAATTCTTTAACACCGTTTTATAAATCCAGACATTTTTTTTTCTTTCATACACTCCGCATTTTCCACACTCCGCTCTGCACTCCTCATTTTCCACCTAACCTTATAGTTGTTTGAACGTTGACTTTCACCGCCGGCTAAGATGGACATGTATACGGATAAGCGGCTCTAGTTCTGGAGACGCGAAATAGTGTAACCAAGAGTAAATCTAGATTTTCGAGTGTATCTATAACTTGATACACATCCAGCTGACAACGTGTAGCAAGGAACAGGAACTGTCTGGTTGAATCTTTCTGTTTGAATTTGTTGCTTTCGCGCGTCCGATAACGAAATACTCCCCTGTTTTGACTATGTCTTTTTCATTAAAACCTTTGGGAGGCTAGACAATCAACACAGAACAGCAGTAAAGTAAGATCTTCAAAAGTTTCGAAATTCACAACGCTTTTAAGGATGATTAAAACATTCTCAGCTAAAGATAGATACCTTTATTTCATTTATCACAATAATGACCTCAAACAAAAACAGCCGACCATTGAGTATTGTTTTGTCTGATACTACAATCGCATGGCAATATTTACAAATGTAAAAGCAACAGATATAAAAAGATAAATAGAGTCTCCAATAGGGTAATCTCTGTCTACAATATTTGAACACAAGTGTGAGCACTTCATTTACTGGCCGAGCTACAAATATCATCAACGCTTTTAATATAGAAACGGCACGACGCTTGTCGAAACTGGATTCTTTCTGAAGCCAGTTCGCAGAGCTCAGCCAAAGCAGCACCAAAACAAATAATCTGTTTACAAATTCAGTCGAAAGTTCTCTAAAGCCATTTATTTAAAATTATTTTTGCCTAAAGTACACGGAACTAAGGATCATACGATCAGAAAGAGCACTCTAAAAACCAGCGTATTTCTCTAACTCGACTCTTGACGCGATGGCCGCGTGAGAAAATAAAATTTACAATTTGGTACTCGAAATAAACGAGCAACTTCTTTTCCTTTCTTTTGTCTCTCTTTTTGTCTAAAAGGAACAAATGCCATTTTCTTGGTGGCTTTTCTCATTACTGAGTTGTAGAAACACTTGTGAAAGCTTGAGAGAACTGTAGAAACACTTACAGGCGTTGTCACCTGTCCCGTAATTCTGACCTAGACAGAATCTACAGGCTTCATCTGCAGGAACGTTCCTGTTTAACCTCCCAAACCTAACTTGGCAGCAAACGCAGAACAAGATTAAAGAGATTGGCACTATCTCGGATGGCTGTACTTTTGGTCCAAGTAGTGTTAAATTATGACTGAGAGGCTGGTCTTGTAGTTAAACCGTCAGGAACTTTTGTTTAGGAACTGATTTTTTTCAGGCTTCTTCTTTCCAATTGCTTAAATTGGAAAATTTACTGCGAGAATCATACTTCACTTGCATTTTAGTTATACTCGGATACAACCCTTAGTGCTGGGTCGGAGACTCGATCCAAACATTCCAACCTTATGACGCAACAGTACGCTGAGACGTTTTGTGTCTGGTTAACTGTTTACTTACAATTTCAAGCAAAACAGAATCGTGGATCTCTGTAGTCAGCAAGCAGTTTGGCACTGTTCGGGTTGAGTAGCTGCCAGATCTTTGCGATCCCTAGACTTAAGTAAAGGGCATATTACAGCGCTGATTTAAGGGCTTTGTAAAGTGCTCATATGCCATGTCTAAAAGATTTGAACTAAACCATACTCCTGAAGATATAGAAGTTAAAAATGCCACCAAAATGTGTCTTTTCCATCTTCTTTGCCAAACAGCCATGACAGCTATATTCTGATAGCGAGTCTCGATCGCTAGAGAGACACTGGTGAAAAACCACTCGATCACCAGTTGAACTGAAGTTGTGATAGCAAAGGACTGTAGCAGTTCTAAAAGGGAATCGTCTTTTAAGTATATATACCGATACAAGTACAATAATCCATTAACAGACACTATAGCAGTTGATTCATACAACATGCTCATGATAGTGAGATCAGCCATTAGTCTCTCACGGCGAGGAGTGCGAAAACCTCCCCAACGAGCTGATGTTCGTTTGCAAATCACATGACAAAAGTGATCAATCACAACCATGGTACTTCGTTCTAAGACTTCTGCAGCGCCATGAATTATTCCAAGAAGAGCAATGGATTGTAAGCTGTTAAGATCTGCTTGCAGCACTCGAAACATGTTCGCAGAGGCACAATACAATGGCGCTAACAAGACACATGAATATCCCGGATGGGTAATGTTCCCTAGCCGCTGCACAACTATTCGTGAGATCACTTTAAATAGGACTCCAATGAGAGGAGCGAAGAGTGCGATTACTAGGCGCAGTACACTTCCCTCACTTTCTTTGTTATACAGTGGGTAAATTATGGAGACCACAGCAACGGCAACAATTATAATAGAACAGAAGGGAACAGTCATTTGTAAGCCCAAGGCAATCTTCCGTCTCCTTGTCCCCAGCAGACGAAAGTGACTCGTTAGCAAATAGGCTTGCCCACAGACACTCAAAAAAAACAAAACATTGAGAGGAAGTTTTAGCAAAGTAGAAAGCTTGGAATGAGATATTCCCAGGGCTTGTAGAACCACTCGATAAGTTGTGTCCAATAAATATGCAAGGCAAGCAACCAGAATCAGTTTTCGTTTGATCCCCTTTAACTGATGTGGACGAAGAAGAAATAAGGTGTACACAAAGAACGAGATGTATAGAAAAACACAAGCGACTGCGGCAGAAATTGTTCTCATCCATTGGACTTTTACTGGAATGGACTTCTTTGGGTAAAATTCACAGTTGTTTAGAGTTTTAAAACATAGATAGTAGATCAATATGTGTACTGACCCAGTGATTGTAGGAGTAAGTAAAGAAATCAAAGCTCCAATGTACATTGATTTACAAACTGTTCGGAGAGCGGATGGTCTGAGTCGCTTCCAAGCCATCCCTCCGCCTTCGTCTTCGTGATCATCTTGTGAGTTGTCATTTTCGTCTATTGAGCAGGCGTTTTCAAGGCTGATTACAACGCTGTTAGACCGCACTCGATAGTCCAAGCTTGTGACTTCTCTGTCGCTGTACTCTTGATAAATACACTCCTCATCAGGATCTCCGTGGCGATACCATTCTTGCCCTGTACTTTCTAGAGGAATATAGCCAGAAGACGCTGCCGTGTGTTCAAGCTCTTCTGGGTTGTATTGCTCTGAAACGCCTTTTGTGAATCTGAACAGGATATGACCAAACGCTTCCAACAGTGTCCTGATGCTACTGCTTCCCATCGTTAATCGAACAGTACTGAGACTGATGAAATCCTTTAAACCCTACTCGTGTATTAGTGCAAGACCCCAACTCTAAACAGTAAACGTTTTGCAGTCGCTGCTTTTGTTTTCGTGCATATGATAATGAGGGGTTTTAACCCAACTAAATTAGGTTGTCTCTGTAACATGCTAATTTAAGGACTTTATTCAATATTAGTATGCTGCTTGTTTTGTTGTCATTTATTAAATGATATACCGAACTTGTCTCACAAGTTCGATATGCGATGGCTGAGTCATTGCATTTCAAATATCGACAACAAACAAAATGACGGGCAGTGGAGTTGTTCTGGCCATAGTTAAAAGATATGAAGTCCGACAAACTTCAAAGAAGCTGAGCAAACACTCTTAATGCTAGAAGGTTCAACTGGGAACCGTTTTTTGTCTTCCGCTCACAAACTGAGCTTGAATCACGTGACCTAAACGTTTCCATTGGCTAGTTGTCGAGACTACTCGTGACACCAATTTCAGTCATTTGGTTCCACGTTCCTGCTTATGATGACTATAATAAATAAGGGGTTTTTCCCGTCTAAATCAGCTCGTCTCTGTAAGACGCTAATTAAAGGACGAAGTCTCAATAGTTATTATTCACAAAGCAAAATATTCCTTATCAGTATGCTGCTTGTTTGTTGTTAGTTTAACGATACTGTGGTCGCATTTCAAACATTGGGAACAAATTTAAACTTAACAGGTATTGGCGTTTTTCTAAAGCGCAGCTTCAGTAATAGATGAAATCCGACAAACTTCAAAAGAACAAACAAAGATGACTCTATTGATCCTAAAAGTTCGACAGCACAGCTTGTTTTGGCTTCTGGTCACTGTCCACTGAGCTTGAATCAAGGTCAGAAACACTTTTCTATATCGTGTTTCCTGTATTTATTAACTATGTTTTGACGCCAATTTCTGATCGAACAGTGTTCGCTATATCTTGTAAGACCTAAAGTAAGGACTGTCATGATTGATTGCTCTGATAAATATACGAAAGTAACCATAATCACAACCATGACTAATCTGTAACCAGCTGTAAGCTATTCTAGGACGACCCTTAATCGGGCAGAATTTGAACTCAAACACCAGTTATATTTCCTTTAAACTCAACAAGAATCTCGGCAGATCTTGAGTCTAAGTACTCTCGATCCTACGAATAACTCGAGGGCAAACTTGTTGTTTCTCTCTCAAAGCTGTGAACGCGCCCGGTCCGAAACGCTTAATCAAAATTACTGATGGTTTTGATTGCTTATCTAGCAATGTAATCTAAAGCATACCTATCACTCTTTTTAAAGATATTTTACTTTGGTTGGACTGGAAGACTAGGAAATCGTTTCCACAAACATTCAGTCCCATAGAAAAGTTGACAAGACCTTCAGTATCATCAACCCTGTTGAAAACGTTCGGTTAGGTAATAAAATTCCTTTATCAGTTTTTCGCCTCGTATACATATAGATTACTCCGTGGAAAATGCGCGCGTACGATTTTTATTCAAGATCGAGTTGAGGAGTATCAGAAAACGAACGCGTGAGCGTAGAACGAGTGAGTGAATAAACAAAGCATTTTCCATGGTGTAATTTAATAGATATTGAGATTTTTAAAAAGAAAAACTTACCAGTTTGGGCGTATATGTTTAGAAACCCATTCAATCACTATAAATGTTTAATGAACATAACAAATCCAAATATGCAGACGTAAATGACAACTTTTAGGGAAAGGAACTTCACTTCAGTAGATTTACAAGTCATAAATGTGTCACTGAATGTCAATAAAATAGGAAAGCATGCAGCGTGATACGCTTTTACGCTGAATAACACAATGTAAACCTTAACCGAATTTTGTCAAAAACAGTCTGCAACTTTCATGAAAATTCAAGGACAAACTTGCCAGGTCATTGATGGCGCTGACTGGATAGGACTTTCTGTTAAGATGCCTTTCAAACCTCGTTACCATAACTCAAGGCGATGACAGTTCGTAATCTTGTCCTTCTTTTGTGCGAACGCTTAAAATAAATTCACTCAAAAGTTCATTCAGCGGGAGGAATTTCAGCTGTTTCACTTTGCGTTTCTCCTTTTGTTTGAAGGAACTCTGTCAAAAAAGCAACGTCTTGATTCATTTTCTTCACTGTGTTCTGGTTTTCTTGTTCTTCAATAAAAATCTCAGTGGAGCCTTCCAATTAAAGAAGCAAACCTTGAACTAGCCATGTTGGATTCAAGAGTCGGAGTGAAACTCGCGAGCCGCCAATTGTACACTAGTGAATTTTCTTCGTTCGTGTTTCTGACTGGGCGAACGACGTTATTTCACTAGTGAAAATTCATCGTTCGCGTTTCCTAAACGGATTTAACGTACTAGTTTAACGCGGGCTTTTTTTCGTGTGTAAATCTCAGTATCTATAAAATAAATATCAATTTGCCTACAGTATCGTTTACTACTTTCCGAAAAACCAAGGATTTATATTTGTCAAGGTTCTGGGCTTGACTTTATAGAGGATTGTAGCCAAAGACCGACTGATTTTTTTATCCTTGAATTGCATCCTTTGAGGTTCGGCGCGCGCGGCGCCCCCCCGCGGAGGTACTCCAAAAAATGGCTTATATGGGGAAACTCGTCCAAAACGAGTATCTTTTTCAGGCTTCACGTATCCCTATATAGAGTGTGTGCATTGTCACACAATAAAAAACAAAATCAAAAACCATGCACTGGATAAAATCAAAAACTTGTGATATTGTAGACGATAAATAAGGAAGACAGTTTTCCAAGTTTAAGGTGTGTGCGTTGTCCTAAAGTTGAGATATTCGTCGAAATGTTCCGCCCAAAAGTACAGAACCCAGTATGGAGCCGGCCAGTAAATAGTGTAAACGTCTGGAGCTTACTTTGGCTATTTAGTCCACTGATTATCTGGACTAAACCAAATAATATTTACAAAAGCGCTTTTCCTGATACTTAAACTCCTAAAATGGCTAAAAAATCACGAGATTAGTGTATATTTTTCCACAAACGCGATCTTATAGTTTATACCTCTTATGCCTGATGAGGATAAAACCTTTAATGGCTCTTAAGTTTTGAATTTGAGAATTTGATTACGTCACGTGCTCACACTCTAATGAAGAGCGGAGATTTCAGTTAAGGTATATAAAAAAGGGAGGGGAAAATTGGAGCATCTTGACTACAACAGCAAGTAAACAAATAGCCCTTTTCTAGTTATTTTCTCTTCTGGTAATGCTTGGTGTTATTTGATCATATTGTTTCTAATTTCATTCGATGGGTTGAAAAAAGGAAGGCAGCGTTCTAAAGAAGGTATGTAGGAAGTACCTTTTTCAATAAAGGGTATACGGAAGGGGTTCCTTTTCTGTGAAAATGGTAAACAAAAGGGTAAGAGTTTGAACCTTGGGTGGGGAAGCCTCTCTCTAGAGTAGCCCCCTGGGACTGCGTGACTGCAATTATTTGTGCAATAATCTCAAACAAATTTGGCCTTTGAGTAATAATTTTAAAGGTAAACTTTATTTTATGTGAGAATTGAATAATTTGGTTACAGAAGAGATAATAATCAATAAATCAGCCAAAAAAAGTAATGGCTTATGATATTATACACTTATCGATTGCTTAGCCGGCAATACTTAAATACAGTGTAAAGTTAAATAGAGTCAACCGAAAGGGTATACGTAAAATACAATATTTTTACACAAGCTTAGCATGAGTACTTCATTTACTAATTATGGAGCTACGATAATATCGACTCTGAATAATGGAAGTCACGAAAAACTATATCAAGGAATTGGTTAGAAGACTTATCGAAACTGTAATCAATTTTAAGCCAGTCGCAGCATTGACAGGCAAAGAAAAACTAAAAAGAAATAATCCCTTAGCAAATTGACCTCAGTTTTTCATGCGTCTGTCCTGTTATTGACAAGGGTTGAGTATGCCAAATAGATTTAATTATTGATTACCGACTTTCATGGTCTATCACATCAAAGAACTATGCAGAAAGACATCCTCGGCAATAGGTGCTCTGAGGCGCATTAGGCCCCTCATTTCTCAGTCCACTGCAGTACAAATATATAACGCCTTAATCCAACCTCATTTCGATTACTTTGCCCCCGTTTGGGATGGATTGAGTTCTTATCAATGTGAAAAACTACAAAAATTGCAAAACCGAGAAGCAGGGTTATTCTGCAAGCCAACTGTGTGGTAAACTCAAGTCTGCTCCTTGAAACTTTGAAGGGGCAAGCTATCATTAAGAAGACGAACACAGAAAGCTATTGTGATGTTTAAATCCCTCAACGGGTTAGCCCCAGTGTACTTGCAAGATTTATTCAGTGAGCGACACACAGACTATGACATGCGTGATTCTTTCCGTAAGTTAAACTTACCCAAGCCTCATACCGACTATTTGAAACGTAGCTTTGGCTGCAGCGGTGCCTTACTATGGAATTCTCTTCCTGAAAATATTAGGGCGATTAGATCAATTGGGCAGTTTAAGAAGAAAATCAACCGCGCGCTTAAAACATCTGATTCCCACTTGGCAATCTTGTAAATCAGTTTTTATAGTTATTTTAATACACCTTGTGATAAGAAGCCAGTGACTTTTTTCAATAAACTATAAACACAGTATAAACACGAGACGAGTCACACGACACACAGAGAGCTCGGCTCATAGTCCTTCCTGTATTAATACTAGACGGATGATCCTTCTCGAAGGATGATCCGCCTAAACGGATGATCCGTCTTCAGTATAAATCGGGCCAATTGTCAATAAGCGAAGAGACACATGAAATTGTAATTTGTGCGACGCGTCAAGGAGCGACGGCGGACAATTTGACAATTTGTTATCTAGCAAAAGCCCAATTTGACGTCAGTTTTTAATGCGTCTGTCCTGTTATTGACAATGAATTTCCTCATAATATTGTCAAAGTAGTTGATCAATAACAGGAAAAACGCGTGAAAATCTGACGTCAATTTGTTAAATAACACCTTTATGTAATGCCAATCGTAGTTTAGGACAATTATGTTGAAGGCCTACACCCTCCCTTGCATGAGTCCCGTACGGGTTAGAGTGCATTACCCATGACTTAGCCATTTGTTTCACAAGCCGGAACAATCAAAGACAAACTAGTTTTAGAGCAAACAATACTGGATCCTTCAGGAGAAAAAAAAAGAGCAGGGTACTAGTCCTATAAGCAACAAAGTTTCGACCGCAAGTGAAGTATGATCCTCGCAGTAAATTTTCCAACTTAAGCAATTGGAAAGAAGAAGCCTGAAAAAAATCAGGGCTTCAAGCCGTGATTTTTTTCAGGCTTCTTCTTTCCAATT
>JAEMPF020024775.1:10845-28975 GCA_022496165.2 Catalaphyllia jardinei
AATTGGAAAGAAGAAGCCTGAAAAAAATCACGGCTTGAAGCCCTGATTTTTTTCAGGCTTCTTCTTTCCAATTGCTTAAGTTGGAAAATTTACTGCGAGGATCATACTTCACTTGCATCTACAACCGCAGTTCAAATATGAATTATTTCATATACAAGTTACATCAAAGTTTCGACCATTGGGTTTTCTGTGAAAAACGAATGGCTGATAACAGGAAAGAAAAAAAGTGAATTTCACTTGCATGTCTACTTCCTGTGCTGCATCAGCAACTCCTTATATTTTTTGAGGAAAAGTAGGTAAAAATCGAAACGTTGCAATGATTGTCGTTGTTCGGTCATACTGACAGGATTAGTCCAAAAATTAAATCAATGGGTGGGTGTTTCAATTTCAGTATTAAAATGAAACGAGTTTTTCTTGACAAATAAATCTATTGATCGGCGCGCGCAGGGCAGGGGACTCCATACCTAGTAATTGGTCACGTTACAACTTGTGTGACATTGTGACAAAGTCTAGTGTAGCATTCGTGCAATCAACGGATCCCGACATTCATTTTAAGTGCTACATGAGCGCTGATACTAAAATGCAAGCCGCCATCAAGCAGGAAACAGAAGTAAAGACCATTCATCGCAAAACATGGTTCCATTCAAGCCTGTCGTGTTCATTCAGGTGCAATTGACGAACTCACCTCTCAGAGATCAACCGACAAGTGTTGATTCGTTGTTTTTGTTTTGAACGTTGTGGCACATAGTCCTCAAGTTCCTAGTAGTCATTAGGCTAGTAGTAGTACAGGATTCAGTTGTCGTAAAAACGGTAAATGAAAACTTACTGCTTTCATTTTCTCCTAGCGTTCCGTCGATCTGCGGGAGAATGTACCAAAGGAACTTATCAGGACGACGGCTACGGCTAGTGACAGCCATTACTTTTGGAGTATCTCGCAAGTCTTGAGAATTGATCAATTTTAACGCAACCTGCACCTCAAAACTGAATCTCCAGCTTCTCTAAGTACTAAAGGAAACTTTTTGCCACTACTTAAAAGGTCAACAAACGAACCTGAACGCCAGAAGACGTATTTTCACCGAGTGCAAGGGTCATGCAAATGAACTTTGACACGAGCGATAGTTGTGAAAATATACTGATTGTGACAGATTTTAATCTATTGTCGCGTGCAATCCAAGGGGATACCCAGCGGTTTGAACTTATGCAACGGTTTATTAAGGCAAGAAATTTACTGTGATGTGCTTTTTAGCCTTCATTTAGACCCAACTTTTGAGATTTTCTTCCTCAAAGTTGGTTAAGGGTGTCTTCCAGCCTCTCTGGTGAGCTTAGAATTTTCCGAAAAGTTTCCATAGTTGGTCAGTCAAAGTAATGAATGTACCTAAGAATTTTTATGAAAACGAAATTCTGCGAGCTGTATTTTAGGGGACGTAGCACGCTTCACAAAATCGGTGAATTTTACCTTTCTGATCACGGTCGGCAACCTCATTTCGGCCAAAATTCAATTTTGGCTCGTAGCGAAGCAAAAATAAGGAACTGGAAAATAATAAATTGATTTTTATATATATGTGCCAAACCCTTTTCACTGACAAAAAATGAGAGAAAAATATTTTTGGTCCCAAAGTCGAGTGGGCCGCGAAACTGCCACTTAAATAAAGATTTTACTTGCTTCCTGCCTGCCTGCCTGCCTTGCCTGCCTGCCTCTTCTTCTTTTAAATATGCACAAACTAGTTACCTAACAAAAAGGCTACAATGCTAAGCATGGCAGAAATTTCAGAGGCATAGGGTCACAGGGTCCAGAGAAACCCACATTGATTGCTAGTATTTTGGGCTACAAACTAGAGGGTTGTCCAATACTCCGACAAATTCAGTTAGCATTGTGTTGTATTATATCTGCATAACAATAGATTAACAATACAATACAGTTGAAAGTCTTACCTTACAAATTTGTAGATCGGTATATTTTGCGCAAACAAGTCGGCATGTTTTTAATAAGCTACGAGTGCAAAAACGTTTTCGTATTAGCTCGTTTTATAACCCCTTTTATAGCAATATGATTTGTTTTACTGCAGTGATCTAAATGATACCAGCAGTAGCCACGTGCAGTCATTGACTGCCTATTCTCTTGTACTCTTCTTTAGACGATGACCAGCGATCAACGTAATGAAATCAGCGCAAGATGACAGGTTACTTTCCGCAAATGACGTCATAAATTCAATATTCGAAATGGCGCCACGACTTATTAAAAGGGTGTATAGCAGATGATTCATACAATATGCTCATGATAGCGATATCAGCCAGTAGTCTCTCACGGCGAGGAGTGCGAAAACTTCCCAAAGGAGCTGATGTTCGTTGCCAAATCACGTGATAAAAGTGATCAATAACAACCATGGTACTTCGTTGTAAGACTTCCGCAGCGCCATGAATTATTCCAAGAATAGTCACGTATTGTAAATTGTGTAAATCTGCTTGCAACACTCGAAATCCAGTCGCTGTGCCACAGTGCAATAGCGCTAAAAGGACACACGCACATCCCGGATGGGTAATGTTCCCTAGCCGCTGAACAAAATTTCGTGAGATCGCTTTAAATAGGAGTCCAATGAACGAATGTGAATAAACGACTGAACGAATGTGAATAAAATTTTCGTCAGCGTAATTTGGCGGGTTTCTGGTATGAAGGAAACCGAATTGGGTAAATACTCCACAATGACTTGCAACAAATTAACTAAAAAAGTCCTGTGTTCTCAGGCGTTTTCTTCAGGCTCTTTGCTACCGAACCTTAAAACATTAATTTACGATTGTTTCGAACCAACTACGTATGAGGATATTGTTCTTATTGTTATACCCCAAGGATATTGTTATCTGGAAAGTTTCAATTAATAATATGACACTCAGCAGAATTGGTGTGAAATTATTCTTCTCGTGGGGTTCAGGCATGATTTCACTGACGATACATTGGAGCAATTGCAACAAGCAAATTATTTTCCCTATCATTCTGTTGCTGAAACCCGCCTTTATTTTTAACTCGTCTCGCTGAATTATGAAGCATTATTGGGGAACAGTAGCTCTCTTGCTAGTTTTGTGGTAAACATCTGGTTCGGAAGTAAACATTGCATTAAACGTTATTCAGTAACTGTTGTTGTTTGCTAAGCCGGTTCAAACGGACACAAGGCAATTCTTTCACCTCATGTTTCCAGTGCTGCTTTTTAAAATTTGGGAATATATTCTTCAGAGTTTAGCTTGTAACCACAAAAAACGTGTCAACAGGATGTGGATACCAGTCTGCTCTCGACCTCTTTGAAGAGGATCGAACCTTGTTTTAGTTATAAATGCCCTTTTTCTGGGCTCGTTTGGAACTGATAGCTCCACTGAGACACCATCAGTGTACTGGAACTTATATATTTAAGTTTGTATACCATAAAAAATGGTTTAAAGCATTTAGCGTATGTTATTGAAGCTAGCAATTACAACGGGGCTATGAACTCTTAGAGCCACACAACTTGAAATCTCCCAGTTTCTAGAAGGCTTTTGATACATCTGAAACACTCGGGCTACGCTGAAACGAGCATCTCCTGTCGAGAACCTGAATTCAAAGCTTTTTGGCTTTAACAAAGTAAGAGATAATCTCTTGATAGAGCCAATAGAGGGAAACGACTCGAAAACTAGGTAACTGATTTTTAAAGGTCATTTGAAGCTAGCAAGGGGTCCATGAACTCTTTGTGCCAAACAATTTGAAATCTATTAGTTTCTAGAAGGTTTTCAATACATCTGAAACCTAGCTAGCCCCTATTCCAGACCACCAGACGTTTGTTTTAAGTCTCTCCTTTTCCTTTACGATTTCCTGGTATCCTTCGTGTGCCAAACTGCCAACTCTCTTGCAAAGTGTTTGGGTGTAATAATTCTTGAAAGTGAAGAATGATCATCGCAGTTAATTTTCCAATTTAAGCAATTGGAAAGAAGAAGCCTGAAAAAATCAGGACTTCAAAGGGATAAAAACTGTACTTTTCAGGCCTCTTCTTTCCAATTGCTTAAATTGGAAAATTAACTGCGATGATCATTCTTCATCAGAGTTAAAACATGTACTTGACACTGACTTTTTAACGTTTGAAACGACGTTAATAAACTTCAAAGACGTTTCGACCGAACAACTTCGGCCTTCATCGGTTTTTTTTTAAAAAGCCAACTGAGTGACGGCTTTCTAACGGGTCACAGTTCTGCGCGTGCTACGCCAGCACCAACACAACTAACGACCGCTGCGCGTGATTACGCGAGGGATTCGTAAACATCTGGAATGTCAATGTGTTCGTTTCCCGCGTTGTTGTCTCTCTGCGAATACCAGGCCTCAAGAAAAAGTCTCGTGAAAATTGCGAGCCCTGTCTACAATTTTCGCATGGTCAAAGTCTATACTATGGACAAACTGGTTCGCGTGCTGCGCAACTTTGGAATTGTTGTCTCCAACCCGAACGGCTCTTTTATGTTCTTTTAACCTTGTTTCCAAGGCTCTGTCAGTCTGTCCATAGTATACGAAATTGCATTCAACGCAACCGACCTTGTAAACAACGCCTCTGCACTGCAAGGAGGAGGGTTTGTCCTTTGGTTCGCGCAGAACATGGATAGGTTTGTACCCACTTTAACGCCGTTGTTTCGTAATACTCGCAAGAATCTCAGAGACGCCTCTGACATACGGGAGAACAACAAAAGGTGACGCTGATGATGAGTCGTCGGTACTCGAATCTTTGCGGAGGGAGTTGTGATAGGACTTGCAACTCCGGATAAAACTCAGAGGGTAGTTGTTGTCCCTTAGCACTTTGATAACATGTCTCCTCTCTCTAGAACGCTCTGCATTTGTGGATGGAATTTCTTGGGCCCTGTGAAGGAGTGTATTGACGACTAACCTCTTGTGCTCCGAAGGGCGGTGAGAGTTGTAGTCGAGGTACTTATCTGTGTGTGTTTGTTTTCTGTAGACACTGACCTGTATGCGACCACGTACTCTGGTTGTTGTTGTGTTTAAGAAGGAGAGCTTGTTACCTTGTTCAACCTCCTTGGTGAACTGTATGTTCGCGTTAACGGAATTCAGATGGTCATGGAACTCTTGCCCGTAACCCTTCTTAAGACACGCATGGCTGTCGTCCACGTATCTGTACCACCACCGTGGGGGATGAGTAGCTGTGGAGATTGCTCTTTCTTCTACGTACTCCATCACTAAGTTAGCGATAGTGGCACTCACGGGAGATCCCATGGCACAGCCGAACGTTTGCTGGTAGTGTTCCTGTTCGTAGGTGAAAAAGCTGTTTTTCAGGACGAACTCCAGCCACTTTATAATGTTTGTTACAGAAATATCTGTACGTTCCGTTAGAGTGACATCCTGTTGTCATTTTTCACGGACAATCTGCAAAGCCAGGTCTACCGGAATGGACGTAAACAATGCAGCGACATCGAACGATACCATGATCTCATCCTCTGCAATTGGTTGGTCTTTAACGTGCTGGGCAAACACAACACTGTTAGTTACCAAGTACTTCTCCTCCAGCAGCGGGGACAGGATGGAAACTAAATGTCTGGATACATTGTAAGTTGGTGCGTTGATGCAGCTGGTTATTGGACGTAGTGGTATACCAGGCTTGTGGATCTTTGGGAGCCCATAGAAAGAAGCCGGGGTAGCATTGGTGCTGTGAAGACGCTGATGGGTCTTAGGATCCATTTGCGTGGTATTCTGGTCATGAGTAGAACAACTTGACTTAATATCCGATAACAATTTGTTAAGATCCTTTTCAACCTGTGATGTTGGATTCCTGCGTTTGACGGTGATCTTAGTGTAGGTGTTTTCATCGCTCAATAAAGTACGTAACTTCTCACGGTACTCAGCCATATCCATAACGACTACAGCCTTTCCTTTATCTGCTAGTACAACGGTGATACTCGTGTCCTGTTGGAGACTTGGAACCGCGGCACGTTGTTGGGGTGTGATGTTCTGGGTGGCCTCATTCTTCATATTTATCTACAACCGCAATATGAATTATTATATATATACTTCGAATCATAATAATCATTGTTCCCCGTATAATCACATGACCAATAAAAGTCAACTCATTACGATGTGGCTTAGGAACATTGTCCCATTTTCCTTCAATGAGACAATTCCTGACTGCTTACAACTCTGAATGTTATGCCTAGACCCGTTCAATCTCTTTGATTCTTAATGCAGCCTAAACAGCATCAAGATCAACCGTGCGCACGTATTCATCATCTTTTAGGGACTGATCTGAAGCAGGTATCTTCGTCAGTCGGGAAAGTGCATCGGCAATAGACACATGACAAACTTGATGGTTGTGCGAATGTAAACGCAGAACCCATCTCTCTATTCTGGCTGAAGGTTTAGACTTCCTTGAATAGATGACTTTAAGTGATTCGTGGTCTGTAGCGAGATGAAACTGTGCCGGGGTGGGAGCCAATGCCTACAAGTAGAGGGAAAAGCGTTCACATGCCCAGACTAAGGCTAGTGCTTCTTTCCCTATCAGAATATAACGGCGCTCCACTTGACTCAAACTACGACTGGCATAACAGATGGCACGAATTTCCCCGTTCTTTTCTTTCACCACCACGGCGCCACCTTAAATATAATTTCAAGAACACGCCACTCCCATTATGGCTCTCCCATACCAACCATACAAATCTGGTTGGCATGGGTGGCCTCTCCCAGATAATGGCTTCGTTAGCTCTTCCCATATCGATGTATAGCCTAATGTCTCCTGACGATTTCGGTGCAATAGCGACTGGTCTAAATTATGTCCTGCCGGATCCACACGAAGGATTCTAAGTTCTGTGGCGGTTAAATAATGGCCCAGCAAACAAAGCCCTTCATAAAAACAATAAAATCTGCCACAATCATTGCTTTAGATACGGAAACCTTTGACTACAACTGACCTTCAAGTTCAAATTCACGACCCCTGTAAGC
This sequence comes from Catalaphyllia jardinei, assembly GCA_022496165.2. Classification (NCBI taxonomy): domain Eukaryota; kingdom Metazoa; phylum Cnidaria; class Anthozoa; order Scleractinia; family Caryophylliidae; genus Catalaphyllia; species Catalaphyllia jardinei. Next base: position 17,795 of record JAEMPF020024775.1, read on the forward strand.
ATACAATCCCTTGGCACAAGGTTTCAATTAAATCTTTAGCCCCTGTACAGTATCTTAACTGATAAGGTTTCTCACAACCTGAATCAACTAACACATCTCTACGCCAACAATGTTAACACTGCAGAGGTCGCTGGCTCAGCGGAATTCGAGAAAGCACATGAGTCCGTTCTTCTATAGTAAAAGCAAAGGTATCATTCCCACCTGACTGCTGAAAACCCTCGATAAGATTAGCCTGTCTTCCTTTTGCCACGATGCTGTTGTCTTCCCATTGTTGGGTGGTACCTTGTTTTACAGACCGTCACTTTGGTTTCCTTCCTCCTTTGCAGTAGCTTGCATAATAGCCATATTTACTACACTTACTGCACTTTCGACCTGGACAATTTTTGCTTTGATCGAAGTGACCTTTTTCACCACAGTTAATACATGGACCTTTCCTTTTGGTTCCGTGCCAAGACTTTTCCTCAACTGCATTAGTGCCTGCTCCAGCCTCCTTGCTTGGTCTGACCATTTGACTGCTTTTTCACGTGAGGCTTCCGACTTCGAAATTTACCTATTGCAGCATGCAGAGTAATATTATTACCTTCCAGTAGTTTCTTCTTAACTCAACATCAGGCAACTTTTCAATCAATTGCTCCCGCAAAATTTCCTCTAAAGTTGCGTGATTTTCACCACACCTGGGGTCGAAACTAATTTGTGATTTTTTTTTTTGGCGGATTTAAGAATCTATCATCAAGAAAAAAAATCCCACCAGGTTTGTAGACTTAGCATCTGTGGACGAAATATGAAGACTTGTGATTTTTCATCATGTGCCACATCTTGTCGATGTTTGGCTCGGTCTTATTTGACATTCCCTCTTAATTTGTACCGGTAGAGAAACCTTTTTGAAATTCTTAGTTGAAGAAACATTTGTTGGTCAAAACTATACTTAAACAATTAGAATATTCGCTCTCCTTTTTATTAGATGATTAGATACTTGATTCGGATCAGCTTTTACCCCATGGAAAAACCAAGGTCTTAATGTAATTATCACAGAAAAACACGGGCCATAGTTATGGAGAAAGAGAAAAACTGATTTAAAATGTACCATTATCTAAGGGCGTAATCTAAGGGCTTTATGTCAGAGCCTTCGGTACCTAAGGGCCGTATCTAAGAGATTTATCTAAGGGCTTAATCCAAGTGCTTTATCTGCTTTATTATTATCTACACATGACAGTGACCAACTTGAAAGCTCATTGGCTACTTTGGTCACTGTACACGACTAAGTATTTTTTCTAGTGAATTTCTGTTTGTATTTTTTTTTTTGTATTATTGTAAACTATGTTATATTAAGTTTCTTCTTTTCTGTAAACAGTGTAAAATAATAAACTTGAACTTGAACTTATCCAAGGGCTTTATCTAAAGGCTTTATCTAAGGACTTCATCGAATCTTCAATAACATACATTAAGTTTAGTAAATGACCTTTTAAATTCAGCTAACTAATTTTTGAGACGTTTCCCTCTACTAGCTATATCAAGAGCCTCTTGATATATCTCTTGCTTTGTCAAAGCCGGAAAGCGTTGAATTCAGATTCTCGACAGGAGATGCTCGTTTCAGCGTTAGCCTGAGGGTTTTAGATGTATAAAACCTTCTAGAAACTGGGAGATTTCAAGTTGTTTGGCTCAAAGAGTTTAAAGCCCTGTTGATAACTTCAATAACATACGTTAAATGCTCTAATCCATTTTTTATAGAATACACTGAAATGAGTTCCAGTACACAGATGGTGTCTCAGTCGAGAGCTATCAGTTTCAGACGAGCCCAAAAAAAAGGGCATTTTTAACAAACACAAGCTTAATTTGATCCTCCTCAAAGAGAAGGCCGAGAGCAGACTGGTATCCACATCCTGTTGACAAGGTTTTTGTAGTTTCAAGCTAAAACTCTCTATGATACAGAACAATATATTCCCAAATTTTAAAAAGCAGCACTGGAAACATGAGGTGAAAGAATTGCCTTGTGTCCATTTGAACCGGCTTAGCAAACAGCAACAGTTACTGAATAATGTTTAATGCAAGGTTTACTTCCGAACCAGATGGTTACCACAGAACTAGCAAGAGATCTGTACTGTTCCCCAATAATGCTTCCTAACTCAGCAAGACGAGTTAAAAATAAAGGCAGGTTGCAGCAACAGAATGATAGGGAATCAAAAATAATTTGCTTTTTGTAATTGCTCAAATGTATCGTTGCAATCATGCCTCAACCCCACAAAAAGAATTATTTCACACCAATTTTGTTGAGTTTCATATTATTAATTGAAACTTTCAACATAACAATATCCTTGGGGCATAATAACAACAATATATTCATACGTACTTGGTTCGAAACAATCGTAAATTAACGTTTTAAAGTTCGGTAGCAAAGAGCCTTAAGAACACAGGATGTTTTTTTAGTTTACTTGTTGCAAGTCATCGTGGAGTATGTACACAATTCGGTTTCCTTCCGCCAATTGAAATTACACTGACCAAAATTTTATTCACATTCGTTCAGTCAGTTGGATGCAACAATGAGTAGCAGTACACTGATAGAGGTGTTTGGTCATATCGTGTTCAGTTTTACACGAGGAGTCACAGAGCACTACAACCCACAAGAACCTGAATACACGACAGAGTCTTTTGGCTACGATCCTCTACAAAGCTTAGGTCGAGAATGGTATTATCATCCTGTTGATGAACCTATTTACCAGGAATACAGCGACAGAGAAGCCGCAAGCTTGGACTATTTACCGTCTAACCACCCAGATATAAGGGTTGTAAACGCTTGTTTAACAGAGGAGAACGAAGAAACACAGGAAGATCAACAAGATGAAGATAGAACAATGGCTTGGAAGCGAATCAGACCATCTGCTCTCCGCACAGTTGCAGTATGCACGCTCATCTCTTATGTCTGTTTTAAAACTATAAACAGATGCGAATTTCACCCAAAAGAGATCATTCCAGTAAAATTGCAGTGGTTGAGATCGATTTCTGATGCGATCTGCGTTGCTTTTCTGCATGGTTCGGAATTAGTAGGTTATCTGATCTTAGTTGTTTGTCTTGCATATGGTTTGGAAGCGTCTTATCGCGTACTCCTACAAGCGCTAGGAGTTTCTTTTTCCAAACTTTCGACTGTGCAGAAGATACCAATTTTCGTTGTCACTATATTTTAAGTTTATGCCGGCAAGTTTACGTTGTAACAAAACACTTTGTTGAGCGGCGGCCAAGGAGATAGCAGGCATTGTTTTTCATTCAAATGACAATTCCCATGTTTTCTTTTGTAATTATTGCCATTCCCGTAGCTGAAATAATTTACCCATCGTATAACAAGCAAGACACGGATGGTAAACTGCTAATCGCACTGTTCGCACCTCTCATTGGAGTCGTTCTGAAAGTAATCTCACGAGTTTGTGTCCAGCGGTTATGGAATATCACCCATCAGGGATATTCGTATACTTTGTTAGCGCCACTGTATTGTGCCTCAGCGATTATGTTCCGAGTGTTGCAAGCAGATATTGACAGTTTACAATCCATCGTTATTCTTGGAATAATTCATGGTGCTACAGAAGTCATAGAACAAAGCACCATGGTTCTGATTGATCGCATTTGTCATGTGATCAATAGCGTGATTTGGAAAAGAACATCAGCTCCTTGGGGAAGTTTTCGTTCTCGCTGTGAGAGGCTAATGGCTGATATCGTTATCATTAGCATGTTGAATGAATCAACTGCTATAGTGTCTGTTAACTGTACTTGTATCAATTTATTTACTTGGAAAATGATTCCTTTTTAAACTTGCTTCAGTCGTTTGCTATCACAACCTCCATTCAGCTGGCGATCCAGTGGTTTTTCACTAGCGTCTCTTTAGCGATCGAGACTCGCTATCAGAATATGGCTGTCATGGCTGTTTGGCGAAGAAGGTGAAAAAGACACATTTTACTGGCAACCTTTGTTGCCGTGTTAGTAGCATCATGGACTGGCACATTCCTATTAGAAATTGTACATGAGCGCTTTAACAAATCTTTGCACCAGCCTTGCAAAATGCCGTTTAGTTAAAGACGCTACGCAAGAAAGATAGCACATCTTGAAAACCTTAAACAAAGGAGGCATCTTACCTGAGTGTTTGATTCAAATGCGCGATTCTGTTTGCCACAATGCTTTTTTGGAAAGTTGAAATCCGCTGGTTGGAATGGTTCCGTTATATTGATCTCTACAGCTTCGCTGGCTGTAGACTGATCAACTTTTCGTTGGATTGGAGGAGGCTGCGACTCTTGACTAGATATTGTGGCTTCTACTACACTAGTGACGTTGATTGTTTCGCACATTCTTTTAGGTGGGGGCTCTTTTTAAGAATGTAAATGAAACATTATTAGAACAATATTTTAAAAACTATGTCACATGAAAAAGTGACTGGAATGATTCAATTATAGAACAGATGTAGCAAAAAAAGTAGCAAAATTTATGCAGAGTTTACTCACCAGATAAAGAAGGTTTTCCATTTTGTTTGGAAAAGTAATCGGAAATTTTAAGAGATCTCTTCTTTGCATTACTAGTGTTTTGTGAAGTCTCGTCGTTCGTATTTATGTTGCCGTGTACCACGTGCACTTCTTTTTTCGTAATAACCGCCGGATTTAGTGCTCCTTGATGACCAGAGCTATACACAATTTTGCGGTTTAAGTACTTTCGATGACAAAATGTTTTTTATAAACAGACCGCGTTCAACAAAACTTGCAATTGGAATGCTCGACGAGCCGTGAAGCTTGACATCAAAAGACGGACTTTGCGCTCATCGAGCTAAAATCAGGACGCACAATAACAAGAGAAGCAATAACTTCATGATCTTCCAAAAGTCAAGGTTGAAACTAGTAAACAATTTGTTTGAGAATCGCCTTATAAACTAGACCCAGTTATTACTTTGGATCAAAATTGACCAATTACAAAACAACGCGTTTTCCTGAGAGGTCCGCAGGAAAAAGAAGCCATTTAAAAGACGTTTACCTCTGCTAAGTTAGAAGTGAAAAAATATTTCACAATTGTAACGACTTATGCTTCATTCTGTCTATTTATCTACCCGTTTGTCTTTACCAGTAACTCTGGTCACTTTCGAATTAACGATTTTTTGCTATTTTTCACTCCGTTACTTTTGTTAAGTTATTTTTTGTTATTTTATTTTTATTCTTGCAAAAACGTGCAGGGGGGGGGGCTAAAGCCCCCCAGCCCCTCCCTCTGCGCGGTCCCTGTTTATGCACGCTTACATAGGCATTGCAATTGTACTCGTTACCGTTGCCGTTAAATTAAACTTTCTCAAATCGAATAAACGGCTAAATAATGAACAGCCAAACGACTACAAAAAAATAAATGCCCGGCCGAACAAAGAGACGGCTGAAAGTGCAGAAAACATCTTTGCTATAAAACGAAATCAAAACATCTACAATGACGTTCCCGCCATTTCGTCTCAGGTAGTTTTGAGAAAGTCGCTTCGGGGGTCCACGTATTGCGCGAGTAATGCCCGCGGAAGAACTGGGTACCATGTCTAAAAATGACTTGAGAGGGATTGCCTTAGTTAGAAGGCCTATATGGGGGATTCACTCTCTTACCTTGATAAAAACTTGCTTATATATAAAAACGTGTATATTGGTGTTCCATCGCAGACTGCGTGCTGCTCGAGCCTTACCAACACCTGGGACATTATTTGCGACATTCTGGCGTTCTTAGCCAAGAAATTTAATTTTTGTCATCATGGATCTTTGCCTCATTGTCGGATGTCGCAATTAAACGGGAAAGATACGGCCCACGTTGGAGCTCAGTCAGTGATCTCAGATTTTAAGGTCAAAATCCAATCTCGTGGAGCAACATAAACAGATGAATTTGAATATTTATCCAAGGAGACAGTCGTCCAGCCTTTTACAGAAGAATACTTCGTTAAGAATGAAGACAGGGTGAGGTATTGATGTACTTAACACCATTTTTTGTCTTGTTAGCCCGTTTGTTGGTCAAAAGAGAAAAATACTGATATTCTTTCAAGAACTTGTTGTGTTCCCCTACAAGACCTGGCCTTTCGGTATGGGGCATCTCTTTAAACTGTTTCAAGGACACTTACTGCATGGTTGACTGTTATGGTATAATTCTTTCACAAAACAAAGCAATTTGTTCATTAAAAGCACAAGTAGTGAATATTTGTTGTTGTGCATGACTGGTAATAGTATGCATGTTCTCTTTTAAGACTTGTAGCTCCTTTTTCTGACTTCAAACATGAGTTAGATTTGTCAGGGTAATCTTTAAGGTCTGTATCCTTCAAACAGTAGGGGCACTTAACCTCCCCACACCCCTCACCACGGCAATCACAAAGTACGTACAATAACAAAGAAATGTTTGGAGAACTCGGAAAAAATCCAAACATTTAATTTATCATGTGTTTGCTGTTTCATCTTTAATATGATAACAAAGAAATTTTGGATTAATAAATGTACCACAAGTTTTAGCATGAAAGTTGGCGTGCTTTTCCTTCATGACCTTCTCGTATGCTTTAATTGCAACACTCTCATGTTTACAACCGTGTTCCGTAGCTGCATTGCTAACCTTAATTTTTTTTTAACATGCCTCGAACAGATCGTGATACTCTAAGTCTAAGTACTCATTGTCAAATAAATCAGAAATGGTTGGTATGTTTCTGCTCTTTGAAACAAAAGTTTCAGGGAGACACAGAGACATGCACAGGCTTTGCAAGAATTCAGTTCAGTATAAATATTGCTTAAATCGGTCTCGTCTGACACGGGAATTGAAACTTTCTTTTTTTTTTTTTTGCTTTTATATCGGACATTTATTTCAGAAAGTTTCTTGCCGAGTAGATTTTAGTTCGCTTTGCTTTATGTTTATAAAACAGCAGCAATAGAATAGCCGAAACACCACATAGCGCTTTGTGGCCTTTTCAAAACACTACAGAGCGCTTTGTGGCCTATTCAAAGCACCACTAAGTGCTTTGTGGCCTATTTAAAACACCACAAAGCGCTTTGCGGTATTTTATTTTGTGATTTAACCTTGAAAACCGGATGGCGCGTTTATTCACATATAACTCACAGCTGTTTTCTGAAATAATTTGGTTTCTCCTCTTTAAAACACCATAAATCGCTTTGTGGCTTATTTAGAACACCACAAAGCGCTTTGTGGCTAACTTAAAACACCATAAAGCACTTTGTGGCCTATTTTGACATCACCCAACGCAATGTGGTCGTCATCATTATCACAGCGATTCCAACTGGCGGAAGGACTCTCTTATTTTGACAGCGAGGTTGGCAAGATGTCCGCACAACCCCTTACAATAATTATGCATGCATTTTATCGACTGAGTGTAAGACTTGATACCCTTAAAAGCGCTCGTTATGGTTATAAGATAGAGCACTGACTGTTAGACTAATGCGATCTGGATTCCCGAGATGGGTCCGTACTAGAAACACGAGTGCTCATTATTTACCGGAAGAAACGATGAAATGAAAGCATAACTGAGTGAAGGTTGAAAATTCGGAGTTCAGTGATTTCTCGACAACATACCACTGTTCCACTTGATTCGGTTGGAGAATCTTAGAGAGAATTGTTATGTTCATTAATTTATAGCTCTATTGTTATTACTTATTTGTAGACACACCCCTCATGAATTTAGCATTGAACATGGAATGAAACTAACGTCAGATGCTGATATGGGTATTTCTAGGGGGTAGCATACCCTAAAATATGGTGATGTTCATGAAAAATTCAATTTCTTAAAAATACAAGATTTAAGACCCTTGAACACTTGTCAAAAACATTTTGAAATGATCTTGCTAATTTTCTTCTAGATGAGGGTGAAAGGAAATTACATAGTGTATAAGTTATTTACGTAGCAAAGGCCATAGCAAAGGTTGTTTACCATAAGAACGTGATCAAAAATATGTAATAGTTTCAATATATAAACGAAACTTTGTAGAAAAGCTTTGACGACATGCACAACTCGATTGGTATAATTAGTTGTGAATGGTTTTGCCTCGAATTGCCGTCACAGGCTCATTCATTTCCCTTATGAAAAGGAACATTTCCTAAAACTGCAGTAACTTTACACAATAGAACCATTGCACCCCGTTCCCCGAAATCTAATCAGAAACCCCCACCCCCCCCCCCCCTCCTTCCACTATTTGTGGTTTGTTAAATGCTTACTCCTTCTTGCAGGAATTTCTATTTTAGTACCGACTGACTTCACGCCATTTCTACTTTGCAAGGTCTTTAAGTAAAATTCCTGAAACTTGGGCTAATCAAAGACCAATAGGGTCGTGGTGCAATAAACCAAAAAAAGTAACATTTTCACTTCAGTCACGTGATAGGGGATGATTGTCCAATGGATGTGGTAGAAAATGAGGTTGTTTCCAAAAACGGCCCGTGAAAAACACTGGAAACAAGAGTTGACTGCCAAAACTTAGGTTCATTGCCCAGAACAAAACAGAAACGTACATCATATGCTTAGTTGGCAGTCAAGTCTGGTTTTGTAAAATAGCAGGAAGTGTTGGCGTCAATACTATAAAATACTACTTCAAAAGGCTGTGGCGGGTTGCCATTGCAACCACTTTGAGTGCAACAGCACACAATTCATCTTATTTCACCAAATTTAAACAAACGTTTTGGTCCATTTTAAGGGTAGGCTGGCCCTTTAACAAATCTATGGATCTCGCCATAATATTGCAAAGTAAAGAACTCGACCCTTGTTTTACCAACACGGATGTTGTACTGTACTAGTTCAATAACATAATTCAGTTACGACAAAACAAAATAACAAATCTTTTTTTATTTATGGCTAGATTGGAATTTGTGCACTAGTGTTTTAAGCACAAGTTAATTCTAATACCACTATTTCAGTTATTTAAAGTGGAAAAATGCTATCAATAAGATAGTAAAACATCAAAGTCAAGATCATCCAGTCCTTTTTTAAAGAGAGTTAGCTGACTTTGTAGAGTTACATGTAGGCAAGGAATTCCATAATTTAGGACCAGCGTAAGTAAAACTCCCGGGGGGGACACTCCCGCGAAGTTTGGATAGGGGTGTGCCGCGAAGGTTCTTGAATCCTAACCCTATTTAAGGACTAAGAAAGCGAAAACCGATACCCTTTTTAAGGCCCCAACCCGCAAAATGACACCCCATTCAAGGCTATTAAACCGCTGTTGCACAATCATTTTGTTAATACTTAACGGATACATCAAATTTCAGAACAAACATTCGTTTAGGATGGCGTTTTCACACTCCAGTATTTTTAATACAATTTAGCATCTCAATCTAAGGACACCACAGGGAACACAGTAACAAAAGGGTTAAAAAAGATACCCTATTTAAGGACCGAAAACCTTAAAAACCATACCCTATTCCACGGCACGCACATATATAGCCCATATATGGGAGGACCCCCTCTCCCCCCAGGGGGGCAATTTGTATCAGTTAAATAGGATGGGGCTTCACCAGGAGAAATTTTAAGCATTTGGGTGGCTTCATGCTTTGCTCTTTGGGTTCTTAAGTCACACCATCCGAGTTCTCCAAGACGTCATCTGAGCTATACAGCTATACAGCATAGGCAGCCCTATTCTGCAATTCTGGTCGCCAGACCTTTAAATAAGTTATCCCATACCATATCACAATGACAAGAAATGTCAGAGGCAGAGCTGTCGATTGACCAACAGGTAAGATGGTGCCTAATATTTTCACTGTACCTATTTAATGCATTTTCATTAGCTTATTTCACCAGAAAACTAAGAGTAGTCCTGTACCTCTTCCAGACCTGTATTTCGATTTATTCTCTTGTCCTATAGCTCCTATTGTTTGAGGCACTGGGGGCATTGTTTAATGATCTATCTTTTGTTTACTGAGCCAACAGCAAACTCTGTTTTCAAAGCTACAGGCTCTCTCAAAATTAAGGAAGGTGGCCACAGGTAGTCATACACGACTGTGACTGGGTTCTTGTAACAAAGATGAAATGTTCTGACACTCTTTTGTCCCTTAAATCTAGATCCAACAAAACTACTTACAGACAACACAGTGATCTGTGGTTCATTAGCTGTTGTAAATGTAGAACAATGAAAACACTTTTAGACTTATCTTCTAATTACGTAATTGTCAATTATACATCAATCAAAGAAATAATGATAAAAAAATTTAATGTGCTACTGCAACCAAATGTCATTGCTACTTTTTCTTTGTTTTTCAAAACTACCGGTATGTAACTGAACCACTAAGTGACTGAAGAGTTAAGCCTCCTCAAAAAGACCCCTGTTTATTTTGACTGAAATTTTCCTAATTAATGGTCAGTCATTACTAACTTTAAAATCTTGAGCAGGATCGAGGATAAGATGACGTCAAAGACTCACTACTTTAAAAAAGGCAATCTGTGTGCATGCGCCTAAATTAATATGCAGCACGGGAGTCTCGAACTTTCAGACTTTCAAACTTAAGCCAGTGAGTCATTGACATCATCTTTTCCTCGTTCCAACCTTCTGAAGTCCAATCAGATCCAAAAGAGCAGGCTAATGTGAATGCCACCACTGCAGAACCTATTGCACCTATTAAAACAACCAGTCACACGTATTCCATCACAAACCAAAGTTGCGTTGCAAGTTGTCCCGGTTAAGATAATGAACAATGATAGACACTCTGTCACTACATAAGCTTTGCTTGACACTGGGAGTGAAGAGACATTCCTCTCAAAGACAATTTCTGATAGACTTGGTTTAGAAGTAAACAACTGTAACACTTTGGCAGTATGTACATTGTCGGGCGAGTCTTCAGTAAAGGTCGGCCATGCCAACGTTCAAGTGAAAGCTGTTGATAACCTTGAAGATCGTATTCTTACTATTGAAAATGTTAAAGTCATAGACAATCTTACCATCACAACAACAAGGGCAAAGGACTTGTCGCGATGGCCCATTTGAAGGACCTTAAAATCCCGGATGTTGATGACAATTAGGTGACATTGCTGATTGATGCAAATGTTCGTGAAGCCCACCTGCATGAAGAATGTAAGAGAGGGAGATCAACAGAGCTGTATGCTGTTCGAACGGTACTGGGTCGGGCTTTTCTTGGACCAGTGAATGTGGCTAATAGCTCGTCCTCTCAAGTAGCGAATGTAAATGGCGATGAGCTGTCAGATCATCAGATTCCTGAGGTTTGATG